>PVLD010004908.1:26748-119174 GCA_004027595.1 Dinomys branickii | reverse complement strand
ACTGGTGCAACCACTGTGGAGAGCCGTTTGGAGATTTCTCAGCAAACTAGGTCTAGAGGTTCCATTCAAACCAGCTATTCCTCTTCTGGGTATTTTCCCAGAAGATCTGAAAACATCATATCACTCTGACATATGTGCACCCATGTTTATAGCAGCACAATTTGTAATAGCTAAAATGTGGAAGCAACCCAAGTGCCCACCCACAGAAGACTGGATTAAAAAGTTGTGGCATTTCTATATAATGGAATATTATCCATCTATAAAGAAAGACAGTTTTGGGGACTTTGTAGGCAAGTGGTCAAAACTGGAGTCCATACTCAGAAGTGAAATAAATCAGCAATACATGTGCAGGCAACGTATTGTATCACTGGTGTAAGAACCCGAGCGTGGGAATATAAACTAAGAGTCATGAAGGAAATCTTTTCTAAAACAAAGAACAGATGGGACGAGGGAAAGGAGAAAAGAGAGAGACAAAAACGTATGTGTGTATATATGAATATACATATAAGCAGGAGGGCTAACATGGTTCTACTATTGTATTATATCACTTAATGCTAAGTAATAATCGATGATGAGTTATTTGATCAATCTTGTATGTCTGTATGTGTTATCCTGAACACACACTTCGAAGATATCAATATTCAAAGCAGCAACTATTGGTGGTTTTTGTTGTTGTTGTTTGCCTGTTTTGTTTTTTTGTCTTTGGATTTTTGGTTTTTGTATTTTTTCTGTTGTTGAGAAGATTAATTATCTGACTAAATTTGCATGTCTGTATATGGGTTCATATATTTACACTTCGAAGATATCAATGGATAAAGCAATAACCACTGTTTAGGCCATGTCACCTTGTCTGTAGATTAGTTGTGACTGTACTATTTTTTATGCTAATTGGTGTCTGTTTGTTCGTATGTTTTTGTACTTTTACTTTTTTAAAATAAAATAAAAGATATGTTCTTAAAAACAACAAATATTTAAATAGAACATTATGATGCTCTGAAAATGGGCATTGCTGCTTGATTCTGGTTTGGCAACCAGTAATGCTTCACCTATGTAGGAATCAATTGACAGGGTTGGATGCAGCTTTGAAAAATGTTCAGAGTTAACCTTGGGGATCTTGTCTAAGATACTATTAAATTCTTTGATATTTGCTCTCCTCTGCCTGTTGGTAACACCCTCCCCTCCCACTCCTAGGAGCTGAATAATGAAGAACAACCTGAGCTGGGGAAGAATGAGCCCCATCACCTTGTGATGAAAGGGGAGAACAGGGAGTAAAATGTCTTTATAGGCTGAGCCCTGAGTAATTGAACCCCACATCCAGTTCTGTTCCAGACCCAGGGAAGAGGGCAGTGGCTCAGTGCTAACGGGAAAGTGCAGGGAAAGAGAAGTGATGGTGGCTGAGAGGGGCTGAGCGCCTCAGATAGGAGGTCTGAATACTGCTGATGGCTCTGGCCACCCACATCAGAGAGCAGAAGCGATCCCACCCCCAGCCATCTCGTGAGGCTGTTCTCAGACAACAGCACTGGACCCTTGAGCAGTGAGTAGGGGATCAGGGTAGAACACACCCAGCTAGGGTGAGGGAGTCGATGAACTGGAGAGGGCTTGGGGCAGAAAGGGAGCTCTGGGTCATGGATCTTGTTCCCTGAGAAGACTGAAAAGACCCTCTGGACTTGGACTGTCCCATTTGGGCACCAAGACAGCATTATTCAACTGAAGAAAACAAACCAACAGTAGAAAGGGTGGAATCAGTCTTCCTTAGCCCACAAGTCCATGCTTTGCCCATACTGAACCTTTCCTCAAAATTTTTCTCAAAACAGATACCCAAGATAATGCAATAAAATGTTCTTAGCAATGATACCTTAAACAAGGTACTGTTGTGCCATTGTGAAAATCCAGAAGGAATTTTGACCTTCCCATCTAATCTCATTCTAGATAAATGAAAGTCTACTGGCTTACTTAGGTTTCTACCACAAGCTCAGGGCAAAAGAAATCTAACTCTAATTAATGAGCCCATAAACAAACATGTCTGGACAGTCACAGATAGGATTAGTTGACACACTTGAAATTGTCTCCAGGAAATCCAGTCAACCAGAAGCTCTATTTTCAATTTAGAGTAATGTAAAATTTTCTATTAGCCAATGACAACAGTATAGGGCAGCTAAATTTATAAAATGTATTTTCACAGGAGTGAAATGTAGGAAGTATTCCAATAGCATGAACTGTAGCACAGAGAAATGAAATTTTCTATAGGAGTCTGTGCTCCTGAATGGGAGTCTGAATGGAATTCTAGAAGCAAACCACAGAACATAAATTCTGCGCCATATGAAGTTGTATCCTCTCCTACTTTTCCTGAGAAGTTTCCTTATCTTCCTACTCCAGCAACAGGTCTGGGCTCAGATCCTCCCTGCAGAGTGCCTCAAATTCCAATTCTTTCCCAGATCCTTACCAATTCATCCAGAAATGAGCATTTTTAAGTCCCGTTTGCCTCCTGAGTTGGCGCCAGAGTTACCCCATCTTTTGCATCACTGCTAATTAAGCTAGGTGACCTTAGGCAAAGCCCTGGGCCTCCATGTCCTCAGCTTGAAAATAAGAATAACATTACATATGACTTGGAACTGTTGTGAGGATTCATTATGTGACGCAGGTAAACCAGAAGTCCATTCCGGTGAGTCCTCACAGGAAAAGTAGATCAACTCTACTAAAATGTCTGAGTCACTAACTAAACAAACACACTGTTGAGATATTAATTTTGTGTTTAATTTCACAACACTGGCTGCCTATTAGGATACATTAGAATCACTGGGAAGACTTGCAAAAACAGATTGATGGGCCCTAACCCCTAGACCTTGATAAAACCTTGTAAATTTTGGAGACCCCAATATTGCTGGTTAGAGGAAAGCCTCCTTAGTAGACCATAGATTTTGTTAGACTATCTCCTTCAGTGAAATAAACTTCTTTGTTCTAAATGAGAGAAGATTGGGTTTAAGCACATAAATCTATTTATGATTCATTTCAAATAACTCATCAGAATTGATAAGCAAAATTATCCTTCCTAAGACCACTTTAGCAGTTAATTTCACTGAATAAGAAATTCAGGAAGAGAGAAAATGGAAAATAAACTTCAGACGAGGATCTGTATATGTAGCCATCATCCATTCTCGTGCAACTTCGGATATTAATTACGGTTTGTTTTATGTCTATTGTTTTTATTTATAAAACCCAAATTAAAACCTGGGACTCTCTGTGTTTTTAGACTGTTGAGGCTGTGGAGCAGATGGAATGATCAAGGGTCTAGCAGGCTTCTCTTCACTTGCTGCAAAGTGCCAGCTGTAAGAACTTCTGAGATCACAAGGAAAAAGAAAATCTCATCCTCCTGATGGAAAATGAAAATCCTTGTAGCATTTATGAGACTTGGAGAGGAAGTGGCTGTTCGCTTCATGATACGGAGAAGCACATGGGGCAAGGGCCCAAAATGCTGAGCCTGCTTTCCATCATGTTACACACAGGGAAGGGACACAGGCATGCCAGATAGTCTATATTGGATACAGATGTCTCCAAAGGAGCAAGTTCATCCTGTTCAACTACTATGGTAACACCAGCTGCTTATGAAATCATGGGTGAGAGGGGTGAGGAGGGCTACATGTTCAGACATATATTTACAGTGATTTTACAAATCTCATTATTTCCAAAGAAGAACAAGATGAAAGCAGGCTGCTCATAAAACCAGTCTCACCAATTAGACCTACCATTCCCCACTCCCTGGAATAGCCTGTCTGCAATTGATGTGCTCTAGATGGAGAATTGAGGCAATTATCCAGCATCCAAGAAAAGCTCTCTCTGATTCAATCAAGTGTCTGCTTCAGCAGGCAGATATAACTTACACAAACGGAATTGAATCTCATCCCCTTATCAGCAGTGATGGACTCAGACTTCTGGTTTCAAAATGACACCTGGCTGGCAGCTCCTACAAAAGCCTCTCCCAACAACCTCCAAGTTTTTGCTTCATTTTCTATAAAGTTCTGCCTATAGATTAACAAGGCAATCAAATAATCAATTGAGAGGATGTGTAACAACACTGAAAAATAGATTTTGAGGATATTTCCAATAACTGTGAAATCGACGGAAACTAGTAAAGTGACAGCCTCTGGCTTAGAAAGGCAGGGAGAGGCTGGACTGGAGGTTTCATCTGCACAGAACGCCAGTGAAGCCACTTCAGTAGGACTCAGAAGATTTGGTAGTGCACTTCCAATTCAGTACACTGCACACTGAAATTATGAAAACTTATAAGGCAGAAGGAAGGGTTGAAGGTGAACTTTGTGAAAAGGGAGGTCACCCCGCAACATGCTCCAGAGGCAGCCACAGGGACAGTCCTGAGAGCAGCTGGGGTCGTGGTGCCATGTGTGAACTATCTCTTTGGAGTTCCAGAAAACCAAGGAGAAGATACTGGGAAAACTAGTATAAACACATAGTAGATGGATCACAGTTGCCCAGTGTGATGGTTAATTTTATATGTCAACTTGACTGGATTAAGGAATGCACCCCAATGTCTGGCAAAACATTATTTCTGGGTGTGTCTTTGTAAAGACAATAGACTGAATAAAATGAACAGTCCACCTCCCACCCCCAACTTACCCTTTAAGGGCCTTTACAGAACAAAAGGCATAGAAATGGTCATTTCTTCTCTCCTTGAGCTAGGATATCCATCTTCTACTGTTGGACACCCAAGTTCCTGGTTCCTGTGCTTTTGGAATCTGGGACTTGTCCTCTTGTTCCCAGTTTTTATGAGGTTTCTTTAGTTTTCAAGCCTTTGAACTCAGATAGGATCAAATCACCCTCTTCTCTGCTTCTATCAGCTACAGACAGTGTATCACGCAACCTACTGACCTGCAAAATCATGAAAACCAAATTTCCATAACAAATCCCTCTTCCATGGTTTCCTGTACCCTCTTGATTCTGGTTTTCTGGAGAAACCTGGTTGATCCTTACAGGCAACTCTGCCATCTGGAAATCTTCCATCTACCCTTTCTGTTCCTGTGGACAACCCCACATGCCTGTCTTCTTGGCCTAGCATTGATTCTTGACCTGACTTCTGATCATCAGAGTTAACAAAAGAGGCTCCCTAGCATCACTCACAGCTACTGTCACATTTATTACATTTCACTGCAATGTTTTTGAGGTTTTCTAAGAGCTTGAAAGCTCCCCAAAGATGAAAGACAAGGCGCCCCAGTTTGCAGTGTCTAGTGCCCGGGGTAGTCACTGACATGATGCTGAGAGCAAGAATGAAGAAACAGAGTGGGTGGGAACCCAGACTAGGCTGATGTGAGATATTAAATGCACCTTAATAGTCACACATCCCATTGGACCAGATGCTCACATTCGGACAGAAAGAAAGGGGGAGAGAGAGAGAGAAATAGGCAGTGAGAATTTGATTTGTCACACTATCATCATAAGGAAAAATGCTGAATTCTTTCTTCTGGGAAATTTCAGTTCTTGTTCTTAAGATTTTCAACTGATTATATGAGCCCTGCCTGCATTATGGGGAAAATATGCTTTTCTCAAAGATGACTGATTATGAATGTTAACACAGCTATAAAATACCTTCCCAGCAACATGGAGACCAAGACTTGACCAAAAGACTGGGCACCACAACCTAGAAAGTTTGACCCTTAAAATTAACCATCAAAAAGGAGTTCAAAGTTCTTCCAAATGAGCGGGCAGAATAGAGGAAACCAAACTTGGTGGTAGAGCTGGAGGCAGCAGTCCTGCCATGACTGGTAGGTGTGAAAGGAGAAGGCTGGCATGAGCAGTCACCAGGATCTGAACAGAGAGCCGTGTAAGGTGAGCACCTTAGGAACAGCTGTCACCTCGAGTCAAGAGGCCAGCAACCTCAGAAGGGGAAGGGGGGAAGCAGTATCCTAGCCCAACTTCTGCTGGTCTCTTACCCTGAGTTCCTATTAGCTGAATTCAAGTGAAAACCAGAGACTAAGGCAACCCTGGGAACTGCAGAGCAAGTAAGAAGGTGAGTGGGGGTGGGGAGGAAGTTCTGGACCAGCAAGCACAATGATAAATCCAACAACCACATGCAATGTACACATTAGTGATGGGCCCACTTAAACCTGAGCTCACTGGAGGATACATAAACTTTAAAGCCTGAGTTAGTGCCACAGATTTGGATAAAGGAAACACCATCTTACAGTCTCAAAAGGATTAAAAAATTCTGTAAAAATTATTTACAACAGGATTCACAAAAAAACTTTCAAAATCTGGCATCAAAACATGATCTGATGGAAAAAAAAAAAGCTAAAAGGATAGAGAAGCCTGAAAAAGAAAATAAAACACCACTAATTAGGCAAATGGGAGAGGGAATTATTAGAAGGACTTAGCAATATAATCACAAAGTTCAGTTTTCCCCTGGAGGCAGTAAAATATGGAATTGACACAGTGAAAAGACAAAATGAGACATAAGAGAACGGGAAGGACTCCTTCCACACAAACAATAATCAAAGACATGTTTGGGAAAGCAACTTTCAATGTTTATAAACTTGGATAAACTTGACTTTCAAAGTGTGAAGATACATCATTTAAAGAGGTGACTGCTTTCCAGAAAAAATAAAAAATAAGACACACCTATAATCTGGCAGAAGTTTAGAATTTCAAAGGTAGAGAAACTTTTGCAAATGTCTACAATAGGTTGGATAAAGGTTGTCCTTGGCAATTATTCTTCACCTCTGTAACTTCAAGTAACAAAAGGCAACTGGCCACATACACAGAGGAAAATGTGCAGCCTGTGCAATTTATGGGGTCAAGTTGCACAAGAGAAAGACTTCTGCATCCTATTGCTCAGAAAATCACCCTTGTGTTTGGAGTAGTTTCACTTGGATGATAGATTAATCAAAATTTAAATCTAACACATAGTCAGCAAACTATAGTGCTTTCCACAAAGTAATCCACACCTGTCAGGCTTATCCACACCTATCTTTTTACCCCATGCCTTATAGACACGTGGGTATGTAGGCAAAGTATTTAAAAAAAACAACTTGTTAAGGGTTTCCTTTCTCAGTGCTTATGAAATAGAATTAAGAAGGTTTGGGTGCCAAGAGCTCTTTTTGCAACTGAGCAGTGAAATTTACCCTCCAGGGTTTCCCTGGGGTTCAACTTTTAGTAACAGGACATGGGTTTATATGATCATCCCAAAGCCCCAGCTGGTGATATTTGAAACAGCAATTGTTTTTATTTTGCACTGACCTTTGTCAGCCACAGCTAAGTTCTTGAGTATTTGGAACAGTGATGTAAGAAGAATACTAAATGCTTTGTTTCTTTTATGCAGAAAAGATACCTTGATTATAAAATATGCAATTTTTCATCTCAAGTTATTTGAATAATATTTTTTGTCCTCTTTAAAATTCATGTTTTAAATAACAGTGGTTGGAGTTTTTAGTTATGAAAACCCAACACGTCTACTCAGGGGCTGGTACTGGCTGTTACTGAACATTTCTTTACAAAGTTCTTTTTATACAGGCTCTATAACGATCTCTTTGTAGATGATGCTTAAATTTCACCACACTGGATAAATTCTTCAAAATCATAGAAACAGGCTTTAGCAAAATATTAACAGTTGTGTGCTTTTAATGCTTTAAGCATAGGTTTCATAAGCATCATTTCTGATTTTTTCTGTATTGAGAATGGATAATTTTTAAATCAGAAAAAATAAACTTGGAAATTTCAGCATATGCAATATGTTACATACTTCAATACAGCCACAGAAAAATTCATGCAGGAGACGGAAAGAAAATACTTCAAAGTGTTAACAGCATTTATCTAAAGAAGTAGGAAAGCAGTTTGTTCTCTTTATTACTGCAGTATTTTAGACATTTTGAAAACAATCATATTTTAGATTTATAAGGGCATAAATGAAGGAAACTTAGAATTATGTTTAAAATGATATATGTTGTTCTCCAAAGAATAACTATATGAAAGAATATTCCACACTTCCCTGAAGAGTTTTATGACCCAATAATAATAAAAATATTATTCATAATAACAATGAGAAGTAACATTTATATAAAGATTACATGCTAAGTACTGTTTAAGCATTTGCAGTCTTAGTCTTATTTTATCTTTAAAACAACCTTCTGAGGTAATAAAATGATAAGCATTTTACATGTGAGAAGCCTAAAAAGGAGGAAGTAAATTGCCCAATATCTACTGAAGAGTGAGGTCAACATTTGGACCAAAAGCTGGTCCAAAAGCTACAGAATAAATATCAAAATAGAATTCATGGACAAAGCTCCCTCTTGACCTAGCTGGGTGCTCTGCAATTGTGCTTGATTAACTTGCGGGACATAGGCCATCTGGCAGACTAGGTGTGCCCTAACTCATGAACGTTTCACTTTGGCACTTTCAGGTGGTCTTTAGCTTGCCTTCAATTCCCTCTGTGATTTCCTTGCACATCTCATAACTCTACCTGGACATTTTCCTACCGGCCCCTGTGCGGCTGGCACCAAAGAGAAAGAGAGATAAAGGTACATGGAGAGACAGAGAGAGATAGAGGTTACGGTGCTGATGAAGATGCGAATGACAGTGAGAGAAAGGGCGAATGCTTGGGCTCTCAGTGAATTTGACTCAAGACCACACAGAGGATGGGACCCTGAGAAGCATGTTCTCACCCAAAACAGCCTGCCGTTCCCTGTCCCTAGGCCCACGCTTTATCTGGAGCACTCTCCCTCCTGCAGAGTCACACAGGCTTTTCTTTTTCTTTTTCTTTCTTTTAAAGTAAAAGAATGAAAATATATTAACAGACAGACGGCCACTTACAAAGTAGCACCAGAACAGTACAATCAAAACTGAATTACAGATAGATGACAGGGAATTAACAATGGTTGTTGTATTACATATTGATAACTTCAAAGACTCTTCAAAGAATCCTGCATTCAGTCCCTAGGAAAATGTGTCCAGAGTGGTTACCCAAACTCTGAAAGAGGAAGCATTATGTCTTCCTGTTTTTGTGTCACCAAGACATCAGTACTGTTTCTGTTTGACCTTGCAGGGCTTAGTTGAGGAACGGACTGAGATTTAGGATAACAGGATGTGAAAACTAAATCCTCCTGCTTACAGTGGTTGAACCAGCAGTGTGCTTAGACCATGGCTCCCATCTGTATTTACAAACCTCCTTGGGTGCTAATGTGTAACATTACTTTTAAGTAACAGGGAGAAAAAAGCTCTGAATTTTTTAAGCTTTTTTTTTTTTTTTTTTTTTTTTTTAGCACTGGAGATTGAACTCAAGGAGCACTGAGCTACAATTTTTTATCATTTTATTTTGAGACAAGGTCTTCATATGTTTCCCAGGCTGGTCTTAAACTTGGGTTACAGGTGTGTTCCATCAAGCCCAGAAAGAATTCTGAATTTTTACACAAGTTCCAAGATGTGAGCTCAGGATAATGGCACTTTGGCTTCAGGAATGAAACTATTTGCCTCCACGAGTCAGAACACAAGCACCATCCGCAAATCTTCCCTGGCTGTGTTGCCAGATCGCAAGCTAAAAATGGTGGGAGAGACCCAAAACCAGCTGGGAAGCCTGAAAGTAAGAGGCAGCCAGCACAGCACACAGTGATTTGGAGAGCAACTTTATTGTTAGGACTATGCAGCTATGAAGTCATATTCAGAATAACAGTGGCAAAAAATTACAAGAGCGAAAGGCCAAAAATATGAGTATCATGTGTAACTCAACCAAGTGGTAGGAATTATAGTTCATGGACAGCTACATAGACTTATTGTCTACTGATATGTTCATTGTAAAGGCACATGACTGTGAGTTTTGTCCCTCTCTGTCCCTGTGTCTATCTCTGTCTCACTGTATCTATCTCTATTTCTCTGTCTCTATTCCATGTCTCTGTCTTTCTTTCAGTCTCTTACACACGCGCCACACACACACACACACACACACACACCCACCATCGTTTAAAGGTTGGAGCAAAGTCTGAGAATACAGTAAGTTACTTAGAAACACACACACACCAAAAAAAAAAAAAAGAGAGAGAGAGAGAAGAAAAGCCAGTCTACAGGCTGATGATTTATGGTAAGTGAAATAAGCTCCATGCAAAAGGGACAAATATCTCCCAGTCTCATCCTTATGTAGAATCTAAATAAGCTGATCTTACAGAAATTACACACAGTGGCAGTTATCAGAGGCTGGTGGATGCTGGAGGAAGGGAGGAGAGGGAGAGGTCAGTAAAAGTCACAACTTCAGTACAAAAAATAAGTTTGAATGTCCTAGTTTAATTGGCAAACTGTGGATAATAGTGCTCATTCCTTGGATTGCCTTATAAAGAAAAAAGTGGAAAAGTCTTAGCAGGCGCTTCCTGCCCCCATGAAGATTTCAGGACAATGAAACTGCTTAGGGATGGGATTGACGCTGCCAGTCCGCTGACCTTCGGATGAGAGCGCTACCCTAGACTCTCTAAGTAGGCCAGTGTCACTCCCAAGGTCCTTACAAAGAGCCGACCTGGCAAGTCGGGACCGGAATTTGAGCAAGATTAGAAAGTGCTACACTTCCCACTGGGAATTTGGAGGAAGGAACCACAGTCTAAGGAACACAGGTGGCCCCTGCATGCTGGAAAGGGCAACGAAATGGATTCTTTCCTGAGTCTTCATGGGGAAAATAAACACGCTCACGTGTCTGTTTTAGCACACTGACACCCATTTTCAACTTCTGCCTTCCAGCAATTGAGGTTAAAACGTGTATTTTTAAGTCCACCAACTTTTCAGTGTCGCTACAGCAACAGAGGGAAACTATTATGTCCACCTTGAAGTATTCATGAAACAGTACAGCAAGGTAATTCTTCTTTTTCATATTATGAGTAAAATAAACACTATAACTACAATAAATAAATAAAAATTATCAGCCATTATATGCAAATTTTCACTGAAGAAATTTCTGTTTGTAACATTTTATTTTGAAATAATCACATTTACAAAAATTTACAAGAATGTACCAAGAATTTCCACATACAGCTTATCCAAATTCACCAATTTTTAACTGTGTGACACAGTTAAAGATGCAAGTGTTATGGAGACACTAAGAAGTCACTATGCAGTCCCAAAATGCCAACATTATGGCATGGATGCCAACATGAATGCAATGGATCTATAATTAAAACCCAAACCAAATGTCTTGTTGCAGTCAACTCACAGTGTCACCCACTTACATGCTGCTGCTCCCTCTTCTTCCGTGTACACGCACATGCATTATCAGTGCATATAGTTATCACTCACAGATAATTTTAATGCAAAAATTAGATCAATATCAGACTAAAGCAAAATCCCTCCTATTTAATAACTTTAAACAATTATCCTTGCACTTTCCTTACCTCATTTTGGGCCAGTGAAACTGGAAACTACTGTGTTAGTGGTCATGCCTACTTGCTTGCTTTGCAATGTCTCATTTTCAAGAAAGTTTTATACACCCCAGACAGGACTTGAGTCCCCAGTTTTGAGTTTCTCTTAAAATTTAAACTCCTTGGTGCCTCCCATAATATGCATACCTTTCTCTCTATTCCCACCACAGAGTAAGCTACTTGAGGGCAGGAACCACAGGTTCACCTATCATGTCATCTTCTTAATGCAGAACATGGCACGGAGCACATGTGCTTCACACATATTTATTGGCCACATAAAAATAGTAAGAGAAGAGAAAAGTGTAAAGTTCATTTTTAAACTATCCTCATATGAACATCACTTACAGATTAAAAGTTGAAAAGACAACATGCAAAAACAGCTGCTATGAATATTCATGTACATATTTTTGTATGGATATATACTTTCCTTTCTGTTGGTTAAATACCTAGCACAGGAATGACTGTATGTTAAGACAGGTATATATTTAGCTTGTGAAGAAACTGCCAAATAGCTTTTCATAAGGCCTGTAACACATTAAATTCCAACCAACAGTACCTAAATCTTCCAAGTTCTCCATATTCCTGCCAACTCTCGAACTGGTCAGTGTTTTAAATTTTAGCTTTTATAACGTATAGTAGAGTGAAATTTCATGATAGTTTTAATTTTTTTTTAATTAATGGCAAGTGACATTAAGCATCTTTGCATGTGCTTGTTAGGCATGTATACATCTTTTTGATAAAGTGATTGTTCAAATCTTTTGTCCATTTTATCAGTTTTTTACTAATGTGCTCTGAGAGTTCTCCAGATGTAATGAACACAGTCATTATCAGATGTGTGCTTTGTAAACATTTTCTCCCAGTTTGTAAGTAGAGGTAAGAGTACTTAATTACAACATGACATTTGCTTTTCATTTTAATTATAGATCTGTTGTCTTATAATATTGGCATTTCATGACTGCATGCCTATGTAAGATGTGTAGACCTGTATTTCTAAACAAAATCTTAAGTCAATATATCTCATTTTTAAAAAAGCTATCTTTGTATCAAAAGCTTGGTAAACCAGGGGCTTCTGGGGTGATGGTAGAATGAGGCACCAGCAGTCTATATCTTCACTTAGACAATGATTGCACTACAGATCTGACTGATACAACTTTGTGGAGCTCAGGAGTCTATTGACAGCTTCTGTTTCTCAGCAAATTCTTAGACAATAAGCTAAGTCAGTTTAACTTCAGTCCATTTCAGCTGTTAGCTCAATAATGGGTACTCATTCCCAAATTCCCACTGCCACACAACACCCGGAAATATCACATAAACTCTAAGACTCCAGGGAGGGCAAAAGAGTCTGTTCTCTGGGCACTGGGCGTCTGTGTTCTAATGCCAGCGATTGTTTCTGACACTGTCAATGCAGACGCAGAGGCGGTAGCCACTGTGGCATCCAACCCCCTTCACTGGGACACGATCATGCCTCAGCATCTGGAGCAGGTTTCAGAGGACTTCAAACACCGGTAGCTTTATTATTTTGTTTCATCTTTTTCCTTTTCCCTTATTTGGAACCAGACATCAATGCCTGATAAGAACATTCAATAGCAACCATATATATGGAAGAGATTTAAAAGTCACTTTACATGAGGTGATAAAGGTACGATTCTAACCTTATGATTACAGCTCAGGCAGATCCTCGAAACAAGGAAAGCCTACAATGGCTGGAAACCCAAATCAGAAAACAGTAAATCCCAGAGAAGGGGGAGAATCTGATTGAAAGAGTTACGATCTGTTACACTCAAATGTCCTGCTGGAAATAATAAGGCATAAAATAAAATAGGAAAGAATGGCCTGCTCAAAGGAAAAAATTAAGCCCACAGAAATTGTCCCTGCAAAAGACCTAATGTAGACTTAAAACAATTGCCCTGAAATGCTCAAGGAACTAAAAGAAATCATAAACGAAGTGAAAAATGATGTGTGGGCAAAATATCTCAAGAAATAAAAACCTAAAAAGTTCAAAATTAATCTGTAGCAGAGGAGTACAACTTAAAAGAAAACTCTAGTGGAGGAATTCAAACACAGATTGCAACAGAAAGAATAAACAATCAATGAACTTGAAAACAACACAATGGAAATTGTCATGTACAAGAAACATAAAAAAGCAAAAAATTGAAAAAAGTGAACAGAACCAACAAGATTTGAAGGACAATATCAAGAGAACCAGTATGTTCACTGTGGCAGTTCCAGGAAGAGAAGAGAGTGGAAATCGTAGAGTATTTGAAAAAATAATAGTGGGAGAAAGTACCAAAGGCAATTAAAAACATGGATATAAGTATACAAAAAACTCAATAAACTTCAAGTAGGATAAATTCAAAGATACTGAAAATGAGGCACATTGGAAACAACTGTCAAAAGACAGAGAAAATCTTGAAAGTAGCGAGAGAGAATTCATCACACAGAAGAGACCTTCAATAAAATTAGCAGCAGATTTCTCATTTGAAACTTCAGAGGCCAGAAAGCTGTAATCTTTCCCTTCAACAATTCAAATTTCTAGATATCAAACAAGAATCTTATATCTAACAAACCATCTCTCAAAAGTAAGGAAGAAGTAAAGTTGTACGCTACCGGATAAACAAAAATATAGGTGATTAATTACCAATTCACTCCCTTTCTAAGATACAGGCAAGGGGATCCTGCAGGGTGAAATGAGACACCAGACAAAATCTCTACATTATATGAAGAAATAAAAACCTCAGTAAAAGTAAATACGATTTGGGAGCCTGCGGACTGAGGATCGCAAGTTCACGTACAGGCAGGAGAGACCCTGTTTCAGAATAAAAAAATTTTTAAAGAGGATAGAGATATAGTTCACTGTGAAGCACCTAGGCTTAATCCTCGGCTTAGCAAAAAAGTAAATATATATAAAATTATAAAAACTAGTTTCATTATAGCGATGCTTTATAACTCTATTTTTTGTTTTTTCTCTGAGACTAATTCATATTTACAAGACATTAATTTAAAAGCTACTATTCTTGCCTTGTAACTTTGACTTGTAAAATCACATTTCTCATCTATTATTGATGCACAAAACTTCATGCATGTGTTACATCTTTATAAAGATGTAATTTTGTGACTTTAACAACTGAAAGGGATGAAGATGGAACTGCAAAGGAACAGAGTTTTGTTAGCTATTGAAGTTAAAGCAGCATACATTCAAATTAGAATGTTATAGCTTCAGTTGCAGTCAACATAATATCCAGGGTAATCAAAAAGAAAATTGCTATAGATTATACACAAAAGTAAATGAAGAAGGCATTTAAACATTTTACTACAAAAATCTCAGCTACATACAAACAATACAGTAGTGGAGGAAAAGTTATAATAAAGTACATAGAGAAGAAACACAAAAATAGCAAAAGTTCCTCTTTATCAGTAATTACTTTATCAGTGATGGCAAACCTACGGCATACATGCTGCAGCAAACTGCTTGTATCATTGAAAGCTCTGATAAGGTCACCATTACTGCTTTCAATGGATTATACTTTACAGTCAAAACAGAGATTGGAAGAAAAGATTTTTTGAAATGTTTCAACTATATTCTATCTTCAGTAAACTTACTTTAGATTCAAAGACACAAGTATAGTAGGTTGAACATGGAAAGATTAAAAAGACTATTTCATTCTAATACCTAACAAATGAGGACAGCAAGAGAAGGAATACACTAACATCAGACAAAATAGGTTTTAAGTTTTAAAAGGTCACAAGAAATGATACATGTTGACAAAAGATTCAAGACAGCAAGTCAATGACACCATTTCAAATACTATGGATCTAAAAGACATTCAAATTATATGAAGCAAAAATTAACGAATTAAAGCATAGATGATTCTACAATTGTAGCTGGAGACTTTAAATGCCTCACTCTCAATTCAGGAAAGTCAAACAAGATGAGCAAGGAAATAAAGGATTTAAATGGCATATATACCAACTAGCTCTAGCAGACATATAAAGAATATTCTAGCAAACAACAGCGGAATACCCATTCATCTCAAATGCCCTTGGGGTATACTTCAGGAAATTAAAACGTTTGTGCACTGCTGCTGGGAATGTAAAATGGTATATCTGCTGTAGAAAATAGAATGATAGACCCTCAAAAATGAAAAAAAAAATTACTGTATGATCCAACACTTTCACATCTGGAAATATATCCAAAATATTTGAAAGCTAAGTCTTAATGAGATTCCTATATGACCATGTTCATAACATACTACTCAGAATAGCTGTAATATGAAAGGAGCACAAATGTCCATCAGTGGATGAATGAATAACCAAAAAGCAGCATATATCTGCAATGGAATATTATTCAGCTTCAGGAGGAAATAAAATGCCGATATTTACTTCTACTGAGAAAAACATTAGGGAACTCATACTAAGTGAAATAAAGCAGTAACAAACCACAAATGCTATGAAACTTCACTAATTTGAGGTACTTAGCATAGTCAAATACTATATGATCTCACCTATGTGAGGTACTGAAAGTGATCAAACATCATAAAGATAGGGGAAAGGATGGTGGTTTCCACAGTCTGGGAGGAGGGGACCATGGGGAGTTACTGTTTAGTGGTTATAGTATTTGTTTAGTGGATATACAGTATTTCAGTTTTGCAGATGAGATGCATTCTGGAGATGGATAGTGGTTTGGGTTGTCCAGTAATATGAGCGGACTTAATGTCACAGAACTGTACACTGAAAGATGGTAAAACTGGTAGATTTTATGATTTGTGTATTTCACCATAAATTTTTTAAAACTGAGGAAACATATAACTCTATACTAAATTTAATGTCCAAAAAAGTAGTTTTCTTTCCAAAATTCCTTCTATCCCTTTTGTTTTCTAGCCCATGGTAACCAGCAGTTGAAATCACACGGACATATCTAACACACCACAGCATAATTTACTCCATCAGAAGTTTTTCCACAAAGCCAGCATTGGAAACTTGCTTTTCTCAAAGTGAAATATGCCAGTTTATCCCTCCATAGAGCTTAATGGTCAAACTGTCCTGAGCCATCCCTGCCTCACAGGGGAAATTTCTAAATCGTCAGAGGCCTGGTTATATTCTCCCTACCACTCAGCCTCCCCACTTCTGTATCATGCGAAGGGCAACTCAAAAGATGTCAGTGAGCATATTAATTTTTTTTAAATCTCAAAAACATAAACAGGCTTTCAAAGACCATATGCTCTGCTTCTTTAGTTTCCAAGCCGCAGTGGTTGTACTGGGAATGATTACGTAAGGTCCTTGCCATAAATAAAATCCAAGATAGTTCAAATAAATAACGAATTCATGGTGGGAGAATAATTTCACTCATTCTCTCTCTTACCCTTGGATTTATTTTCATAAATAAATAAATAAATAAATAAATAGCAGTGAAGATTTTATGAAAAGAACAGAACAGGAGGCATACTTGAAATATTTACAAGTAAAAATGTGATGGTTCTGTGATCACAGACTATCATGCCACTCTTTTAGATTTGGCAGGAAATATGCTGTGAATGTTATCAGGAGAATTAGGGCAAATAGCTTAATTCTTCTCTGAGGTCCCTCACTATTCTACCATACAAAAATCTTTTGCTTTTTTGTTCCGCATACAGTCTCTGCATTGTCTACTTAAGTGAGACTAACATCAAACTAAAAATGAATATGTGAAGTGCTTTCCACTCTGGCTTGCCTAAAATTATAACTTATTTTTAATGCATGGAGTCAATTCTGACCTCAAATTCATTAAGTAGGTTTGCATACACTGTTTTAAGTTCTGTACAGAAATCAGATCTTTTTTTAAATGTAAGGATGTGTTAATCACATCTGTGTTGCTATGACAAATACCTAAAATAAATCCATTTAAAAATAAGAAAGTTATGTTCTGGTTTACGGTTTCAGAGATTTCAGTCCATGGTCATTTGTCCTTGTTGCTTTGGGCATGTGGGAGCTCAGGGTATCAGGGAGGAGAACATGATAGAATATGTTTGTTCACCTTATGGCAGCAGCGAAGCAAAGACAGGAAGAATGGGTTTGGGTCCCTAAATCCTCTTCCAGGGAGTGCTCCTGAAGACCCAGTGCCCCTCCACTAGCCCTTACTTTCTAAAGGCTTCACAGTCCCAACCGTGCCAGAGGCTGGCAACTAAGCTTGAAACCCCTGGGCCTTGAGAGACACTCAAGATCTAAACTGAAACAATGCATCTGAGTAAGATTCTACCTCAAAAAAATAGTCAGAAACACTCAGTTCACCCTGCATGTATAGGTTTCATACAAACTCAATATAATTCCCACCAAGGCCTTTATGGACAATGACAGCCTAGTTCTAAACCTCATATGCAAAGTAATAGCTAGAAAGTTTGAAAAAAGAAAAAGCGTGGAAACTTCACACTACACAATTCAAAGACAATATAAAGCCATGTTAATTTGAGACAGCAAGTTGACAGTGTCAACACGATCATCAACGTGTCCAGAATTAATGACATCCCATAATAATGAATCTACCTAGAACCCAGATCTTTGCTTCAAGATACCGTTTTCCAATTTTAATAAGCCAAATCTTCTTGGAGAAGTTATCAATTTCAAGAGTGGGTCAGGGAAAACCTAGGGTGAACCTGGAGCATCTTGTATTATTGGAAAGTAAAGAACTCAGAAAAGAATGAGTGCATGTCCAAAGCTCACAGGAGCCAACCTGAAAGCATTCTCTACTTCTGACAAGTGAGCCAGTTAATGATAGATTGGACTGTAGCCATCATCCTACAGTAAGCCTCTCTGAGTCTATAGTGACAGAAATAACTAAATATGATAGGTAATTAAATGAGAGATAAAGGCCCTTCCAAACTCACAAATCTAGGAAAGAAATCTGAAATAGAAATTCATCATTACAATACCAGAGTAATAACTGGTGTAGGCAGGGTCTCACAATGAATGCTCATGTTAGTGGGCAACTGTTGAGTTGAAATCAAGCACTTGCACAGGGGGGATTTCCCCCACCATATTTATTAATTACGAAAAGGAAAATAGTAATTTTAAAAGTTTAAATGAAAAACTTAGCAGACACCACCTGATCAAGACTAGTGTCATCAGTGATAAGACAGACAATGGATGCACACATTCTTGATGCAGTATACCAGAGAGGGTTCATCGTTTTTGTGCCACTCTCACCAAAAATGCAGAAGTTAAATATAATCATAAGGAATTAAATCAAATCTAAATTGTTGCATATTCTATAAAATACCCATCCAAAAGTCTTCAGGTGTTGGAAGACAAAGAGAGATCAAGAAACCATCAGGGATTTGGAGACCGTGGAGCCATGCAAAGTGCCAGGTGCAACCCCAGGTAAGAGTCCAGGATCATCCTTCATTTCTAGGAAAGGAGCACTAAGGAAATACTGATAAAATATGATTAAATCTGTGTTCAGATAATAATAATAGGGATGGTAATAAGGATTTAGGTGGTGGGCCCATTAGTAAAATTGCCCTACTTTCTATACTGCAGTTTAAAAAAGAATTCTCAAGGAGGAGTGAAGATGGTGGGGAGAGGGTCACCTTGGCTGCGTGGCCTCAGGGTCCAGGGAAGACTGGGGGACCCTGGAGGAGCAAGTAATTATGCTGGGCCTGGTGAGGATCCTTATCACACAAGATTAACATTTTCCTGACCTTTGGGTGCTCAAAACAATTCTGAACTCTGGATTTGACAACCCCAGATGATCTCTATTCTACTTTTGTCTCTGTGAAGTTGTTTGTTTATTCAATACTATCTCATGTATTTCTGTGTTGTCTTCGGGAGCAGTAGCTCTTCTTTCAGCCAGAGTACTGGCTGAACTATGTGGATGACTTCAGGGGTTCTTAAAAATGTCTTCTAGTTTCAGCCACCATATGAGAAGCAGTGTTAAGACTGCAGCAGTAACTTCCAAATAGTCTTTGTGATTTGAAATGAAAGTGATTTTAAAACATTATATGTATCTCAAAATCCTGGCTTATTATGACATAAGTTTACTGAAGAGAACAAAGTTCCACTTTTGTAAATAAGTCTTTGATGTTATAAAGAAGCATACAGATATTAAGGTCAATTTAATATGTGAATAAACCCTCAGTTTCTGTGAACACATTTTTACACATAAAAATCCACATTTTTGAACAAAAGATTTTTTTTTTCCTAGAGAAGGACAATGTTGACTTCATCGTTAAAAGTTTTTGGGAATTTCATATTTTAAAAAATTTCTTTTCATTCTTCTAAGGAAGGACCAGTGTGCCTAGCAGCTAATCCTGTGAATGCATGTTTTCACTTAGTTGAAAGAAAGATACAAAACAAACCAACCAACACAGTTTGAGTCCTGTGATGGAACCCTACACATGTCCCTAAGATGAGTAGCTGCTGTGTTACAAATTTCTTCACCCCTTTATGGAGTCGTGTATAGCACATGAGACTTTGTTTCCCTCATGGTGAAGGCCAGAGGAAAAGCGCTGTCAGTGGTTCACTTCAGCAAATGGGACGGGCCAAGCAGCCCGCCGTCAACTCTGGACATGAAGGTGTGGAGATAAAATGAGAGAAGTTTCTGTATACCTTGCTCCTAAGAAAAAGAAGCAAAATGTCTTATGTAGCATTACCTGAGTTTTGACATTTTACATTACATAGCTTTGTTTTTTTATGAACTCACTTTTCCTTTGACTCAAGATGGGCATTTCATGTTTCATTTTTCTAGGCAATAGTGCAATATTAAACTGAAAACACTGAACTCAAGTAAATATCCCTGCTTACAACTGAGCTTTCTCTTGAGAATGAGCCTCACAAGTAATGTTCCCAATCCTGTGCTTGGTGATTATAGATTTAGAAGAAATTTAGGATCCAAGAAGGACCTCAAGAAAAATAGTTCCAGTAAGAAATATTAGTCTGCTATATTTTCCCTTCACAAGTCACTCTACGATAAACACATTATCATAGAAACCTGTCCCTCTGAACCTACAGAGGACGATTGTATGAGATGTCAGGTCTCTACACAAGAAGAGTGAAACCTTTATTTTTGATTCTTTGTGAGTAGAGAAGAATTTCAAGCTTGTTAGATTATTTCTCAGTTTTCTGGAGTGGCTGCCCAAGGCTGTGGCTGCTGCAATGCAGGGAATTTTAGGTAGATTTACCAAAATTTGAGAGTGAGAGAAATAACCAGAAATGGGAAATTGTGAACATTCTAATGATTAATCATATTGGTCAACCCATTTGAATGGGGGAAATAACCCTTTTTCATAAAACATGTAATACAGATAAAATATAACTTCTTTGAATTGAGGGCAGTTAGTGGCCAAGTGTAATGAAAATAATACTGGCTAAAGGTCACTTAAATTTTTCTTTTAAGTAATGACCTAGCCACTTCCTGATATTTTCTATTAGTATTTTAAAACTGTTAGGACACAGAATGGAGATATGGATAGTGGCATCCCAGCTTTTTAGGAGGTTGAGGCATGAGGATCACAAGTTCCAGGCCAGCTTGGGCCACTTAGATCCTGTCTCAAAATGGTTACTAAGGGATGTAGCTCAGTGTTTAGAGGATGTGCTTAGCACATGCAAGCTCCTACGTCTGACCCCTAGTATTGGGAAACGAAAAGAAAAAGAGAACCTCCATACATGGGTCGCCCTGATACACTGAGAATGTAGCATGGAGAACGTGGACCTTCCAGTTTTATGCTATGCATCATCTCCATGATCTTTCAGTAACTGTGCATCAGGGTCACTGGGCAGGGAATGTCAGTGCCAGTGGAACCAGATTGGTCCCACTTATTTGAACAGGTATCAGGCCCACCTCCAGATCCTTTCTATTTTTCAGCCTACAGTCAGGGAACCAGTGTTCAATACTATCTTTCAGTGAGAATGTTCCCACATCTTCCAGGGCTGATCCACTGGACCAGATGTGTAAATTCCCTTTGTATTTTGCCCTGTATTTACTTATTTTGCATTTTTTCTGGTCTATTTTGGTCCCCTTATTAACAGCAATAACTATAATTTTAGCAATAACTATAATTTTAGAACTAAAAAAATAAAAAATAAGTCTCCCTGGTGGGCTACCGTGTGAATTCATTGCATTTAAAGATAAGCAATAATTAAGAACGGTGAACAGATGCTAATAAATTACTGCCTCAGGAAGTGCTGCTGACATGACTCACTCCAAGAGACAGTGTCACATATCAGAAACATTTTCACACTTCATGATCTATTGAAAGTTATACCACGTTTCTCCCTGATCCTAATGTTCTTTCTTTCTCCTCTCTTTTCTTTTTTCTCCCTTTCTGCTTTCATTCATACCTCAACATTATGTTCATATATAATAGAGTTGAAGTACATTTTTAAATAAAATATTGTTATCAAGTTTCTTAGCTTCTCAACTGAAGCTTTTAGTTTCTCTTTTTCAAAATAAAAAGCTACAACTATATTAAGGTGATCTTTCTTCCATTCAATACTTAAATTGATATAGCATGTGTGAAGTTACTGGCTCGATAGAAATGTTCTCCTATCTCTGGCAAAAAGCTTAGAAGTTCATTCAGAATGATGCTGTCAAAATATATTTTCATGTCATTGTTTGAAATGGAAATAAAAACTGTACACAAAGTTCTTATTCTTTAAGTTTATAAATAAGCCTAATTTCATCTTCTTGTTTATAATCATGCTGAAATTAAACATAATACATAGCTGGTCAGCTAAATACAAGTAATTCCAAAACCTGACTTTTTTTTCATAGAAAACTTAATTTTTGTTTGTTAAAGTGAGTTACATTTCTTTCTCTATTGCTGTCACTTTTCCAGAGAAACAGATTCTATTAAGTGCTGATCCAATATACATTAGAGATGAGTGGTGCACCCTGTGTTAGCTACCTCATAATTTTTCACCAAAATTAACTTAAAATGCCAAAGCACTTTCAGAATCTGGCTCCCATCCTAAATGCCTTCACAGGGGATGGGAAATAAATTTTTTCAGTTTGCAACTCATTTCCCAAGTTTAATTTCCTTTCATTTGGTCTGATCAGTATTTTCTATGATAATGGGTGTCTGTTTGTCAATATGTTTTTGTACTTTTATGTTTCTAAAATAAAAAATAAAATAAAATAAAAAAAAAGAAAAGAAAAGGCTCTAAAGATCAAGGAAAACAGAAATCTATGCTCAGGAAGTGAAACCCAATATGATGTTTTTCTAATGGATTAGTTTTAGCTTTCCTAAGTCTATCACATCTTCACCCTATAATCTCCTTACAACTGGTTTAGATGGAAGTAAATTCCAAATACAGGAATGGAGAACAAAACCCAGGTGTGTGTGTGTGTGGATTGTGGTGTGTGTGTGGATTGTGGTGGTGGGGGTATACTGGATGCGTGTGTTGGAAGAGCAGGGGACGGATAGTAGCGCTATTACTCTATATTTAGGATGACCTGTTTATTGGAAGGTTTCAACTAAGAGTTCCTAATCATATTTTGTGTTTCAGGAGAACAAAAAAAGCTAGAAGTGCAGGAGACATGAAGGCTGATAAGAGAAGGATCAAGCAAACAATTCTGACCCTTAGCAAACAGACAAGTCAAGTAATTAAAGGACATTTTTAAGCCATTCAACTAGACTGCTGGAAGTATATTTTTAAAAATTCTTTGCATTTATAAAACAAAAAAAGAGGAACTTTAACAAATTAAAATCCTGATTACTTGAGTTTTAAAAGTTCAATAGGAGGGTTGTAAAATACATCAAAAGGAATCTAAAAGATCAAAAGGGAGTAAAATGATGATTATGGGAGGTATGA
Organism: Dinomys branickii; assembly: GCA_004027595.1. Classification (NCBI taxonomy): domain Eukaryota; kingdom Metazoa; phylum Chordata; class Mammalia; order Rodentia; family Dinomyidae; genus Dinomys; species Dinomys branickii. The sequence goes on along the minus strand of PVLD010004908.1, from coordinate 96,003 downwards.
TAAAGGACATAGAAATTAAATCAGGAGCTCAAGCTTTAAAACAACTTGCATTCATGAAAAACTCATTCCAAGGGATCAGCACATCCATGACTCACAGAACTGTAGGTCCCACTGCTAAGGCTTCCACCAGCACCCACGATCACACTGAGGACCAATCTGCACCCTAAGAACATTTAGCAGGATCCAGCAACCATACTCAAATCATAGGAACCAGAACACCAAGAAGGAAAAACCTGTACAAGAAAGGAAAGAACCAAGTACAGATTACATGTTGCATGAGTTCAAGCAATTAAGAGTCTGTTTTCCCATTCTTCTTTCATTGGCTGATAGATAACACCATCTGGGCTCCACCACTACTGCTTGATACAATGAACAGTATTAAATGAAGTCAAATACTGTAAACACTGGTTTTTAACTTTCAGGGACAACCAATGAATTAATTATGAAGTACTTCCAATTATAACAAAATAGAACATAAACTTTATCAATATTGACCATATAAACTTGCAGCTAGGAGAAAGCAAAGCTGCTCTGCTATGCCCAGGACATGAAGTGGATGGGCCATGGGCAGTCTCCTCGGGGAGGAGCAGATTGGTTTGACAGACAGCTATACGTCCTACAGCCTTCTGGTAGGAATCTCTTTCTGATCATCAGCTGTTCAAAGGTACATGTGAGAGTATGACAAAGTTCATCAGATTTGTTCTATTATTCAAGTAAGTGAATTAAATAAGACTCCGCTTTCTTAAATATATGATAACATGCCCTTAGCTTGGGCTCCTATAATGAGATACCATAGAATGGGTGACTAAAACAACAAATGTTTATCTTTCACGTTTCTGAAAACTGAAAAGATGAAGATCAACATTCCTGCAGATTAGATTGGTTCCCGGTGAAGGTCGTCTTCCTGGCTTCAGACAGCTCCCTTCTCACTCTGGGCTCACACCAGCTGGGATGCAGGAGGGAATCTGCCCTCTCTTCTTCTTCTTAAAGGGGACTAGACAAGCCCCATTATGGAGACATCATCTAAATCTAACTCCCAAAGGCCCACCTCCAAATACCATCACATTGAGGTTAAGGTTTCAAATCACGAAATTTGGGGAGAAGTCAAACATCTACTGTTTACTTGTGTAAGTGAATTCTTTTAAACTTTTCATGTGCTAATCCATTTAAATCTTTAAACCACTCTATGAAGTGGATACTTCTGAGCATGTATACACAAGACTCAGATGCATGCTACATACATGTACATATATGGCATAAGTATCATGTACACACATGTTTATATACGAATGTTTGTCTATATACAGATTCTATGTCCATATATACAGGTGTAACCATCTTTGTGCATGTAATTCCATTATTTTCTCATCTTTTCCTCTCCTCTACTGCCTTGCTAGGGTTTCCCCTCCAAGAGAGGAATATATTCCCTACCTCCTGACTGATTGGTCTTGAAAGCAGTTTTAACTCAACTAACCACAGATGTGATCTGGTCAGACACTGTAAATGAGCTCGCACAGCTCAGCTTGCCCTCTTAGCCTCTGCCATCTACCAACAAGAACTAGACTTCAGGTATTTAATTGGCCCAGAAAGAGATATGTGGCACAGGTTCAAAGTTTCCTACTGCCTGGGGCCAGATACAACGAAGCTGGCTGGGCCCAGTAGGTCAAATTCCAATGAAATCACTAACATATATATGTATGTGCCAGAAAAATCAATATTTGTTGTAACCCACCTAGGTCTCATGGCTCTTCCACATGCTGTTGTGAAAGTCACAAATGATGAATCCAGTATGTCCGAAGAAAGATTTTAGTGATCATCATAGGTAGTAGAATTATGAATGATTTTTATTATTTCTTTACAGTTGTTGAATGGTTTAAAACTAGTATGTATTTTTTTTTCTATTTTCAACATGTCTCTAGATAAAACAAAAATTATTATCATCTTGATATGCTGTTTCTATTTGTATACAGAGTTACCTTAAATTATATGTATTTGTAGTAGTGAAATTACCAAAAGGATTTAAGTTATAATCAGAAGTTCTGATATTTTATTGCCCTGCAGAGTGACTATAAATAATAGTGACACATTGTATATTTCAAAACAGCTGGAAGAAACTATTTAGACATTTTTTTATCACAAACAGATGCTAGATGTTTGCAAAAATAGGTATTTTTACCCTGATTTTTAGCATACAATGCATATATGTATCAAAATATCACATGATAACCCATACTTTTCTGTAATTTCTATGCATAAGTTTAAAAAAATTGTACACTATTCCACATTTACTCAAATTTAGTTTTAAAGTCCAACTTTTACCATGGCTTAAAATGTTGAAAGTTAAACAATCTTCTGGCTGAGAGGACTCCTAGATACTTTTAAAAAGCAAATTGAGAAATAAATGAATCAGTGGTCTGTTTTCTTGAACATTCTTGAATTTCTTCAAAACGTCATAGGATTTGTGTAATAAGCTGCTCATAGAGATTCACTTGTATAAAGTCGCAGACTTATAGAAGAGGTAATCTTAGTCTATTTTAATTTATCTAGAATTTCATTTGAACTTTAATTTCTATAATCACTGGAGCATCACATTTGGGTGTATTTGTTGAGCTGTAATAAATCATGGTAAACTTTAGGAAAGTTGGCGAAGCATTTTATGTATAAGATGATGGGAAGAGTCTGTCCAAAACTCACATTTATTCTCCATAGTACTTCTGAGTTACTGTCCCAAAGTCTATTGAGCAGAGGCTAAGGCCAATTATCTCTGCAAAGGAAAAAATAAAAAATTAGCATCCTTTCTGCTATTCATTTTTTTTATACATGGTTGTATCTAGGAATGACATTTAACTTGACCCCAAGAAGTAGAGTAATGAAAACACAAAATCCATTTTTATATCGTGGTGTGGTATTGTTTTATGTTGACTTTTCCAACAAGGCTAAAACCATCACTAAATAGTAACTCTTGGGTGAAAAGAGAATAAAGACCTTGAACACTTCGAACAAATTTCCAGTGACAATCTCAAATGTTCTTGTCATGTTTTTCTATCATCTTTTTCCTTAAGTAATAGTACTGAGCTAAACTAATGTACACACATCAAAATCCCTTAATGTTTTGGCCTGCCCTGAGCTGCCTTGCTAACATTCTCCCTTTAGAAGGTTGTTTAGAAGAGACAATAAAGTGGATTGCAGAAGACCTGATTGGGACCAAGGGTATTCTGTTGATTCTAAAGAGATCTTTTCTTTTCCTGCAACAATGTATATGTTTCTCTTTCTCCATATTCTCACCAATGGCATTTTTGCCATTGTGATAATAGCCATTGTCATGGGCATGAGTGGTAGCTCATTGTAGTTTCAAACTTCTTTAATGGTTAATGTTTTTTTTAAATGTATCTATTAGCCATTCGTCTTTTGTGAGAAATGTCTATTAAGATTTTTGACTCATTTTTAATTGGGTTATTTATTTATTGCTATTGAATTGACTTCTTCATATATTCTCAGTAATAAACTTTTATCAGAGGCGTAGCAGGCAGGTAATTTCTCCTATTCTGTAAATTGCAGTTTTACTCTGTTGTTTATTTTATAGAATATTTTTAGTTTGACAAAGTCCCATTTGTCAGTTTTCATTTTTGCTGCCTGTGCTCTTAGAAGCATATAAAAAGTCACTACCTAGGCCAGGGCCCTATATTTCCTTATAATAGTTTCCACAGTTTTTATTCTGGCGTTTAAATTTGAGTTGAGGGGCTGGGGATATAGCTCAGTGGAATAAGCGCTTGCCTAGCAAGCACAGGGTCCTGAGTTCGATCCCCAGTACCACAAAAAAAAAAAAAAAGACTAAATTTGAGTTGATATCTGTATCTGGTGAAAGATGCAGGTATTCTGTAAGTGGATTTCCACTTTTTCAAGTACCATCTATATTGTATATTCTCAACTCCCTTGTCAAATATCAGTTGGCTGTAGCTATGTAGAATTATTTGTGGGTTCTTCATTCTGTATCTTTGTTCTGTGTGCTTTCTTTGTGACAATTCCATACTGTTTTGATTTCTATAGCTGTGTAGTAGATTTTGAAGTCTGGCAATGTTATGCTTCTTTGTGTTTTTCATTTTGTTTTATTTTGTTTTTTTCTCTTTGAGAATACTTTACCCATTTAGGGAATATAATTTAGTACATTCATTACAGAGAGAAATATCCAGCTTCCTTTAAAAAACAAAAAGTAGACAGTGTATGATTCAACAGTCCCACCGCCGGATATATACTCAAAAGAAATGTAATCATCGAGGAGACATCAGCACTCCCATGTTTACTGAAGTGCTCTTCATAGCGGCCAGGACGGAATCAAGCAAAATGTCCATCAACAGACCAACTGATAAAATTATGTGGGATGGACTTTGTTTTACTCACTTTTATGTTGGGACAAAATACCCAGCATCCACAGCTTAAGGAGGAGCGGCTCATTTGGCTGCTGGTTTTGGAGGGGTTAGTTCACAGTTGGCCGGCTCCAAGACAGGATCAGCATGGCAGAAGGGCATAGCTGCTCAACCCATGGCAGTCAGGAAGCAGAGACGAAAAGGAGGATCCAGGAACAAGGATACACTTTTCCAAGTCATGTCCCTGTGACCCACCTCTGAACAGGTCCTACTGCCTGATAGCCCTTCAGCTTTCATCCACATGCAGGATTAATCCACTGATGACTACACTGCATCCTTATCTAGTTATCTTCTCAAAGTTCCACCTCTAAGCACACGAGACTTCTGAGGGAAGCTCTGGATCTAAGCCATAACATATGCATGATCTAATACTATTCAGACATAAAATGCACAGAACCCTGTCCTTTGCAACAAGGACTGACCTGAGGGACACTGTGTGAAGGGAAATAAGCCAAGCACAAAAGAGAAAGCAATGTTATCTCATTCTTCTATGGAGTCTGAAAATGTTGATCTCACAGAAGCTGAGACTAGAATAGGAGTTTCCCGAGTCTGGGGAGAATAGGGCGGAGAGCAGACGAGAGACCGAGCAATGGGTATGATGGTACCCTGTGGCACCGAGGGTGAGAACAACGAACAATAACACTTTGTACTCTCGAAATCGTTAAGAGAGGAATGCGAATGTACCCGCCATAGAGGGTAAAAGTTGAAGGCGATAGATTTGCCGATTATTCTGTCATTGCCCGGAATGCAGAACTCCACAGCACGGTACCTCATAATTATGTACAGATGACTGTCATTCAAAAAGGAAGAAATATAAGTCAAGACATTTTCAGTATCTTTTCCTGAAGAAGAAATACTTGAAGCTGGATATTACCTTCCAATATTCGAGGATGCTGAGACGATGTAACTACTTGTTCTAAAGCAAAGTATTCACCTGAGTGATATTAACAGGACAATTAACAGTTTAGAAATTATTAAAAGATACATGTGCTTTCAATAATCTCCTTACTTGAAATGTTTCTTCTTTGGATATTACAGTAATATCTCTGAGAGTTCCTTTGTAGCTGCTTTTTTTAATGGTACTGGGGATTTAACCCAGGCCCTACACACTGAAAGCTACATCCCTGGTTCATTTTTATTTTTTATTTTATATTTTGAGACAGAGACTGGTTAAATCACTAACTGGCTTTGGCTAGGTTTTAACTTTAAATCCTCCTGCCTCAGCCTCCCAGAGTTCTGGGATTATATGTATGTGTCACCAGGCAGGGTTTATAATATTCTTTGCTATCCTTTCTCTTTGCTGCTCATCCATCTCTATTTCTAATTCACGTTTGTTCTTTTTGGCTGTTCCTGACATTAAAAACAGATTCTAATACCACTTGCTTCTTACAGCTTCATGTGCTGCAATATGTAATGAAAGGTGAGAGGTAAGGAGGGAAAGAAGGAAGGGAGGAAGGATGGAAGGAAAGAGGAAGAAAGGAAAAAAATTTTATCCTCTATCCATATTTATCTCTACATCTAAGACACTGCTATTGCCATGAGTCCTTACTGATCTTTGTATTTGACTTTGTGAGGCTAAAAACTGCACTTTGTGGGGGGAAAAAAAGGAAATGACAAGCTGCTCCCTGGGCCTGCCTCAGCAGTTCCCACTTACTCTGTACTGATGTACTTAGAGTTCATCTGAAAGTTAAATACAAGGTTCCTCAAAAACTAGAAATAGAACTATGTTTAGTGACTCCAGGGACCTTTTCAGAGATTCTGCCTACTTTACCTGCACATTAGCCATGTGCATTTATCTCTGCCCTCACCTGTCTTTACTGAGCTATGATTAACAAACTACAATTGTAGGCCTGGGGTGTGATTTAGTAGTAGAACCTTTGCCTAGCATAAATAAGGCTCTGGATCTTGGTGAATCAGGAAAAAAAGGAGTTTTTCAAAATTAATTACTATTTTCAAAGAAATATAATTCTCCTATGTAAACTCAAAATTCTGAGCTTTTAAGTTTACTAAAATTCCTATAACAAATTCCAGCAGAGTAAAGAGCACTTGTCTTTTCTGTGTGCAGGAACCTGGGATCGGATCACAATTCTTGACAGAGGAAATCCCATACAGAACAGGGGGCTTGCTTGGGTAATAGGCTTTCTGGATATGTATTTCCCTCTGTTTCATCCTGGAGAAAGAAAGAAATATTCTCATTTATTATTCATTAGCATCTAATTAATTATTATTCACTGGTTACCTTCAGAGAATTCTCTGGCCAGGGAAAACTTCGGGGAGCAGATTGTTAGGGAATAGAACATACAACACAGGTGAACCATTTGGACAAAGTGGAGGTGTACATGAGAATGAGCCTAGAGCACAAGCCATGGGGGAATTCAGAGTGTGCTGGGTGGAGTGTGAAGCTACCTTGAGGGGTAACATATTAGAGAGAAGGTGAGCAGGAGTGGGGGGCTCAGAGCTTCCTCCCAGGTCACGTATGTAACTGATTTGAAGGACATGAACCTGAACCTAGGTCTTTTTTCTCTCTCTCAAATCAATTCCTTTTGCAACTATAAACTTCCAAATCAGAGGAAAAAATTAAATCCTGTTCATCCTGTTTTCTCTGATAGCACTTAGCATGTACAAGTTGTTACAAGATGAGGAATTGTTTTCTTTATTTTTTCCTACAGATAGGAAGTAGAAGGTGGTGCAGAGGTTGTTTTTTTCTTAATTGTAAACATCCTACTCTTATTTGTGTAGCTCTGAAAAATCTGTCTCATCAATATTCATACACATAAACATACACACACACACACACATACACACACCTTTTTGTGGGTTCCAGAAGAAATGTCTGCTTCTTGATTCTTGGTACACAAACTACCATCCCAATTCACGGTCAAGAGGTTTACTGACACTTTCTGCTTTTGTAATTGATGTTATGGACTACTTCAATGGAGGAAATAACAGAATTTGCATCAACAGGCCAAAAGTTACCTATATTTATTCCCTGCTGAGCTTTAAAATCTACAGATGCTGGTCTCTACCACAGAGATTCATTTTCAGTTGTTCTGGGATAGAGTCTAGACATCAGGATACTTAAAGTGTCCACAGGTGATTTTAATGTGTAGGTAAGATTGAGAACCACTGATGTAAAATTTGTTACCTTTCCGGAGAGAAAACTCAACCACAGGCTGATGAAATTAGAATCTTTAGGATTGGTTCCCAGGCAGCTTTCTTTTTAAAGTTCTCCCCAGGGATGACAATGTACTGCCTGGGTTGAGAATCTCTTTATGAAAACACTGTTTAAGTTACACACACAAGAAACCCCCAAGGAGCTACACCTCCAGTGAGTAGCCCTGACCTGACTCAAGTTGTGGAGGCTCCTGCTTGTGCCTGCTGCTGGCTCCGGAGGCAGTGGCTTACAGGAGCAGTCCACTTCCTCTGCTTTATAGAATTCACATCCTGTTAAAGACGGTGCAGCCCATCATACAGTGCTGCTGTGTGGAAAGAAAGAAAACACCGATCCCCTGTAAGACTATGGAAAGGAAAATCAGGAGCGTTGAAAGGGATCAGGCCAGATGGTGTCCTGCATACTGGCTTGTGTGCTGCTAGGTGGGGCTATACTTAGGGCTTGCATCTGTAAGCACCATCAGTGCCTGAGATAAAGCAAAGTTTACATCTGCACTTGACAACCCTCAAAAGTTATTTGCTGAACTAATGAATCTCAAGAAAGTCCCATGTGTGTGGGAACCTCTGGCCTCTGGAGTGTTTACCTGAGTAGCACAAATTTCTATGGAATTTGTGAAAAAGATCTTGTGGGTACTAAGCAAGCTAGGTTGGCAGTTTGCAGTTCCAGTGAGTCTTACTCTTAATATTGGGTGCTCGGCTGCTAGTGACAAAACAAAAGAAGGCCACCTGAGTTTCCACTCCCCAGTCCCTGTCAAGGCACACATGTAACAAGTAGGGAAAAAAGCATTCAGGTTGCAATGCACCTCGGCTTGGAAGAAGTATTACTGCTTCTCCCATATGATCTGCCCACAGCCGTGCCAGGGAGACCAGCAGTTTGTTTCATGCAAAAGCAATCCCATGTAATCTCAGAAAATGCCTAAGGGACCTCTGAGGGTCACTTTAGGTGCTCAGAGAACACACTTTCTCCCTTTGGGCAGCAGACATTTTATTGGAAGTGGTTGGTTCCTTCTCATCCTGGAGCCACATATTCCAAGCCTTCACCTCCACCCCCGACTTAATGCTAACTTCTTGGCCTAAAAATGCAAGGAACTTCTGTTAAACAAGCTAACTGCTGGAAATGTTATGGCTGCAAGCTGAAAGAAATGAGGTGTGTACCACAGACCACATAAAACAATGAAAGCAATTTACAGACAAAATGTAGAGGGTAACGAGAAACAGTTTTACAATATCGAAAGCATATGAATGGCCTGCTGCTTTGGGCACTGCTCTGGAAAGCTGGGCGTTCCCTCAGCCCCGCCTGGGAGCCTGTCTGGACAGAGGAGGCCTGAGGAGCCCACACCTCCCATCTTTACAACTGGCTTTTCTGATCAGGCTGTGTAAAGGATGAAGGCGGCCGTGGCAGCCCAGAACCCTCCAGTGCTGACCATTTGTGCCAACTGTGGGGAGCAAAAACACGGGAAAATTTGCAATTGGTTTAGTGGACAGTGAACTATGTGTTCCTTTTGGTTAGCTTTGCCTTTGCCCTTTTAATGAAGCGCTTTGTTGAGCAAGAGCTCCATCTATGGGAGAAATCAATTATGTGAACTTCTACCCTCTGCACCTTGAAAGGTTTAATGTGTACTTGACCACTGATTTTCAACTGGGGGTCATTTTGAGCCACAGGGAATTGTTGGTGACACCTGGAGATATTTTTGGGTGTCATAACAGAGGTGCAGGACGCAGCTGCTTTCTATTGGGGAAAGGGCCAGGCTAGAGCTAAACTTCCTACAATGCGGAGGACGGTGCCCATATCAAATAATTTCCCTACGCTAATGACGAGGTTGAGAAACTCAACCTGAAAACAAAACAACAGAGCCGGGTATGGTGGTGCACATCTATAATCCCAGCACTCCAGGATGCTGAAGCAGGGAGACCATGAGGTTGAGCCCAACCCTGGCAGCTTAGGGAGAACCCGACTCAAACTAAAACATAAAATTTGGGCTGAAAATGTAGTTTAGTATGAATGCCTTGGGTTCAATCCCCAGTACAAAAGAATAGAAGACAAAGAATCAGTAACCCATTTCTTAACATACCCCATGGTAACCCATAACAGATGGGTTTCGATCCCGCCATTCAAGAAAGAAAAATTATTCAAATCTTTTCATATTTCTCCATTTCTTTCAGACTGTCAACTCCCTGCCTTTTCCTACTGTCCATAGATCTGACAAATTCTTTCACTCTCAGCTGTTAATGATTTCATATATCAGCCTGCGTTGGGAATATTTGAGAAAGGAAAACAGTGGTAATTAAGGCAGAGAAAAAAACTTGTAATGGTAGAGTTCTCAGTACCACTTCCTAAACGTGGCCACTACTTTGTCTTAAAGTACTGTCCTTGCAGCCTTCTAACACACTGGCCCCAGCCTCCTGGCTGTGAAATTGAACTATGTCACCTACTAGTCAAGCCACTACAGTTGGCATCATAGTTGGAAGAGGGCGTGGTATGCACCAGCACTGAGAACAATTCGACTTTTCTTGGACACTCCACTCAACACATCTGTCCAGCAAGTCGCCATTCATGCCATGGGCAGCAGTTCACTAGAGGGGATCGTGGAAGGTCCCTGCTCCCTGATTGGGAATCTTTGTTCCAGCTACAAAACTGAGTGGTCCTCTATTTCAGAGACTACCACTCTGCACTGCCAAAGAAAGCAAAAGATCAGCCCCTTTGCCTGAACTAGGACCATCCTCTCTTCACTTGTATGTGAGTTTGTGCTTCTTCTCTTCTAATAACAAAGCATTGGATTCATCTCATTAAACAGCACTTACCTGCAATGTGTTGTGAGCAAAGTGTGATCAAAAAACACAGTGAAGTTGTAAATGAAACTTTAATATATATTTATACATTACAATAAAAGAGATGCTGTCATTAATCCCTGTTACAAGCCTCTCCCTCACTTCTAACACACAACCCAGCACTCTTGACCCTTGCTGAAGTAGTTCTGGAATTCCTCTTGCATGTCTTTATGAAATAGATAAAAATACGACGAATGCCACTTCTCAGCTCCAGCCAGCAGACAGGCAGGCTCATAAAAACATGATAGCGTGTCCTCAACCATAGTACTCACTGGGTCTGGCAACATGCAACTTCTGACTCTTCCCCAAAGTCAAAATGATCATGAAAGGTAATCATATAGAATCAATTTAGGACGCCAAGGTAGCCACACAACAGCATAACTGAAGACATTTATAGAAGAGAATGTCCAGAATAGCTTTAGGAAGTGGCAAGAACGGTGATACAAGTGTGTTCTAAGTAAAAGGGACCATTCTGAGAGGAATTAATGGTAATGTGTCTTTACTGTAATTTTTAAAAAATTTTAACAGTCACTTCATTTTTTATCATATTTTATATAGCACCAAGCTATGGGGTACAGAAGTGAATGAAAGTCCCTTTCCTTGTGATTTCTAAGCCAGGATGATGGACATGTGTCTTAGTTCTTTCTTGTTGCTGAGACAAAATACCCAGCACCCACAAGTCCATAATCAGCTGGTTCCAGGTCAGTGTGGCTTGGCAGAGGAGCATCACAGAGAACAGTTCATGGCACCCACAAGGCAGTAAAAGCAACAAGGGGTCTTAACATTGTTTTTCTGTCCTTTTCTATCTTTTTCAGATTGCTTAGGGCATGTAGCAATCACATACTTAATCCTAGTGCCCTCGATCCTAGCATTGCATCATGCATCTTTCCAGCGTCACACACTCTATATCTAGCCACCCCTGAAAAGCCCAACCAATAATCACATGAGTCTGTGTGGAAACATCTAAACACAAACTGTAACAACATACATTCTATGACTTCAGTCCACTATCGCACTGCAGTATAGTATCAGGCTCTGAATGTTGTACTTAAATAAACATTTTAAAGTTATCTGCTCATGTATTTCATCATTAACAATAGGAGAAAAGGTAAATCTTGAAAACTGTAGAGATTTTTCCAGTTTTCTATGCCATACCTACTTTTTTTTTTTTTTTTGCGATACTGGGGATTCAACTCAGGACCTTGCAGTTGCCAGGCAGGCATTTATTCCCCTGAGCTATATCCCCAGCCCAATACCTACATTTCTATGGTCACAGGAGGCAAAGTACATAGAGTATTTGAGCACCCTAAAAATTCATATTAAGTGAGTAATGATTTAATAACTTTCTTCTTCAAGTGCCATCAGCAAGAAATTGTACAGTTTTATGGAAATCCTTGATATATTGCTACTAAAGATTGCCTTAGCACAGCCAGTTTGCCTCATAATTTGTGGGAAAGAAATAAGATTAAAAAGAAATTCAAAAGGAAAAAAATGAGCCAGGAGAAATTGGCAACAGAGCTTGTGCAAAATTAATTGTAATTGAAAAGGGTGCATCTCTGCTGAATCCAGGACATTTTATGGAGTATGCATGCACTTGACAAAACTAGTGTCCCTTAAACTATCAGATGCATGATCATTACTCTTGGTTACATGAATCCAATGATTAATGAAGGTTAAAATAACATTATTAGTAATTCTACATATAAAAATAGAAAATAGATAGAAAAATATGATAGAAAATAATGCAAAACCTATGATCACTGTAAACTGTGATGGATGTTGGGTGGCTCTCTTCCCAAGTAGCAATTGGTGACATTGTTGGAAGAATGTGAGATAACGAAGCAAAATGAATCCAAGTAACATATAAACAAAATAAAAAAGTGAAATAGTTTATCATGTTAATTCCAAAGGCAGAAGCTTTTCAGCACATTCAAACACTCATTCTGCCACCTAACCGTGGTGAATACAGGTGAAGACATAAGACCCCTAAGGATCTATTCCTAGGAGATCAGTTCACAGGGATTCAATCAAGAAAAAAGGTGTACACTCATGTGTTAATATTTCCTAATAAAAACAATGCATAATTTTGATTTACTAAAAAATAGTATGCTTAACTTTGCTGTTTAGAAAAATGTTTTAATAAATATTAATACTATGTCTAGATAGTGCTTATATTACCAAGACTGTGTAATTGCTTTTGTAACTAATAAATCAAGGTTAACAGTTAAGCATTTGGGTCAGTTGCTTAGATTTCTCATGTTCCACTTGAAAAAGTGAAGTTTATTAAATCATAACCCACTTTTTATGAGTTTATAAAGCATTACCATTTCAGTGTGATGTTACCCTCTATACTTCAAACACAAAAGGCCAGAATATCTGTGCAGTCTCATTCCAGGAAGGTGTAGATGATTAATTCCTAAGAAATGATGGGTTCTTCCTTTTTTTGATGTTAGAAACATCCAAAAGTCATCCAAGCACTCAGACAAAGCCAAGGCATCTATTACTTGTTAGAACTCTCTGAGGTGGAATCTTTCCTGCCGGACCATTTATTCATGATTTCTAATGTTGATATCACGGAAAATCTGAAAACTTCTGCAAACTGTCCATTTTATTTGGAAGCAGGTTTAACCACTAAAAACAATATTTTTTACTTTGAAATGTAAAAATGTCCACCTTCTAATAATTATTGTTATTAATATTCATTCTAATTTATCTCCTAAGAGTAGATTTTTAAAAGTGTGTGTGTGTGCGTGCGTGTGTGTGTATTCACTTCCTCAGAGAAAATATTTGCAATATCTGAAGGCCACTAGCCAGTATCATGGTCCCTGGTCCCCATCTCACCTTGATATCTTCCTTAATAATCTCAGTGACTACATTTCTTCATATAACTTAGAATAAAATAATAAAATCTCATTTCTACTCATAATGATGATGGATTGGTCTCTCTTCTTAACATATTCTTCTTTGTCCATGTGCAATTAAAATGTTATATTCAGGACTGCAATATTCCAAAAGTCATTCGATGTAGTAAGCAGGGATGTCATTTAGTCTTTTATTCATATTTTAATTCAACAAAATTTCATTGTGTAGCCGCTGTTTGCTGGAAAATGTTAGGTGTTGGAGGTATAGCAATTAATCAGAAGACCCAGCTCTTGCTGTAGTAAACAGCTTCAAATGAACACACACTGGACATAAATCACAACTCAAGATAAGTGAAGGGAACCAAAAACTTTAGGTGCTTTGGACAAAAATAACAACAAGAAATCTGATTTGGATTTTGAGGTAAAGTAATGTTTCTCTAAAGAAAGGACATTGAATCTGAGACCAGAAAAATGAAGATCGTTGCAAGTTTGTCAAATAAAATGTCTCAAGGCTATTAAATTTGAAAGCAGTATAGCAATGTGTGGATGAGCTTTCACCACATGCTTGTGTTGTGTAACTACTCATTCTCAACAAATATTAAGATCCTAACAAATATTAAGATCCAAATATTAGAAGATCCTCAATCATGAATAAAAACCTACAAACATAGATAGATGTATATATTTAAGAATACATGGTAAGCTTCAAATAAGGCCCCTTCTACAGGATGGGTGTATAACCTAAAGGAATCTCTCTTGGTGCCCTCATTGGTTCAAAAATTGCCTTTAGAAAGCTGGGCAGTGAAACATTGCATTACAAATCGTCGCTTTAATAAGTCTTTCCAGGAATCTTGCCTAACATGAAAGTCAATCACACTGGCTGTTCATTTTCAAAATCTAACTTATTCGTTTTGCTGGAAATTTCACTAACATCTTCCTTTTCTTTCCCCTTCACACATTCGTTCACACACTGATTATTCCATTTTTCCTCCCAGTTCTCTAGGCAACAACATGTTTTCATGCGAATTGTCCACTTCAGAAAGAACAATTGTGAAACAGACCAGATATAAAGAGAAAACTCTTCATCTGGGTGTCACAGCACTTTGTCTGGATGTCACCATAGGGCTGACACCTGTACATCACCAAAGAACTGATTGTAATTCAGTTCTCGTGAGGAACACCTTCTCTGTATCACCCTTGTGCTCTGCTCCTTTCTCAAAGGACACAATTTTTTTTCACGGCCACACAAACATCATGGATGATTTGCAGAAAATTTTTATTCTGAATAAATATCAGAGACATTGGCTTTGTCTTTGTTCTTGGTCCTTGGAGCAGGTCATTTGTCCTCTCAAAGCTTGACTTGTCATATATAAAAAAGATGCTAATGAATGCCTATTCCCAAAGAATTTCTTTAAAGAGCACATATAATAATTCACATAAAGCAGTAGCACAATGCCTAGAACTTTATAAGAATCCAACAAATCATAACAATTATTACTTCTGGTCCCTGGAAGGCAACAACAATATGAGCCAAGAAAGTAAAAAAGCCAAAGCTTCATTTTAGTTTCTTAATATAGCTAATATGTCAATCCTCCTCTACCGATGAGGTGAGGGTTGCCTACCTCTGTGCTTAAAATAGCAGCTAGAACTAAAAGAAAATAGCTGTTCTGGGTAGATTTCACTGCCATACAGCAGTATGAGACAATTATACTAAGTGTACTCTTCCTATGATCATTGTCTTCTAAAGAGATTTTAGAAAGCTGCTGTCACCGTCTTCAGTGTTTTAGTCTCACTGGCACAATCCTTAAAGGTTCCATTTGTCTGGAACACAACCTTGTTTCCTCCCAATTTGCCTTCTGTGTTGGAGCTGTGTCCTCAGACTTTGAGTTTTAGGAGTTGCCAACTCCCTGGAGATCTTTCTCTGTTCAGTCCTCACAGCACGCAGTTATCCATTTCCTTAAACATAGATTCCACGTCTGCCGAGTCCTATCTTTCCAAGCTATCAAAAAATTGCCAAAGCAGTCTAGCCACTTCGTTCAGCGACTGACTTTATCCTCTGCAGTTAAACCCTCCTTGTTCAGCAGAACTGACCCCAGAAGGGCACTTCTCTTGTTTATGTCTTCTGTCTTTGGCAAAATGAACTTAGAAGAAAGTTGATCACATTCTGGCTTCCCGCCCGGTGGTCAGATCTCACCCTCTGGCATGCTCTGTTGTCGTTGTGATGCCATCCATCACCGGTTCTTTTTGCCCAAAGACAGCTGCTTCTCTTCTTTTTTTTTTTTTTTTTTTTTTTTTTTTGTGGTACTAGGGATCGAACTCAGGACTTTGTGCTTGCCAGGCAAGCACTTATTCCACTGAGCTATATCCCCAGCCCAGCTGTTTCTCTTCTTGTGCTGTGTATATAGTGTATTTCTCAAAGCTGGGTGTAATTTTACCCCTCCACAAAGGTTCATGTGCCAGCAACTTGGTCCCCTCTGTAACAGCATCAAGAGGTCGGGCATAGTGGAAATTAACTGGGTAATGGAGGCACTATTCTCTCAAGAGATTAATGACTGTCTCAAGGAAATGGACTGTTCCAAGTGCAAATTATTATCTTAAATTCTGACCTGCTCCTTATAGTTCAACTAAGTTATAACCAAAAAATTTCCCAATAAATGTATCTAGGACTCAGGCATATTTTTCTCACTATCAGTAAAAGAATGACTGGAAAAAATAGATATTGAAAATTCACTATCCACCAATGGAATCAGCTGTGACTGAGGAGTGTCAGGATGAAGTTAACCATCATTCTCCTGGGGCATTTAATTCCCAATGTACTGACCACACTGAGTGATATTCAAAGTGATATCCAAAGCCTACAAAGTTCAAGATTGGTCCCAGATTCAAGGCAAGTAGAATTGCTTCTCATTCGCTTGCACCATTTCATCCAGTGGATATATTCCTTCTGCCAACTCATCATTACGCTTTCCACATGTTTATTAAAGTCTGTTTCCCTAAGTCCCTTTCACTGAACATGGTTAATAGCTACTAAATTATTTAAAGGTTAAGTTTACTTTAACAGATTTTGAAGGTGTAATAAGCAGAATGTATTTCTTATCTTAGAAATGTTAGCTTTTGCTCTGAAATTACAGAGTGAGGCCAGCTCCAAGGAAGGCAGCAGAATGGAAAAGAATGCTTCACCAAAATAATTAAAACACTCAATGTATCTGCTTCTGGCAGATCAATTTTTTCCAATAATAAAAATGAAAATATAAAGCAGCTTACATTCAGAGAGTTTTTATTGAGTATGGAGGATTGTATAAAGTATTTCTGATACATTTTCCTGTAAATGTGATGTGGGTAGATCTATAGGAAGTGAACTCAGTTATTTAAACTTTCCCCCCTCTGAACCTCCATATAATTAATGTCAGCAACAGGAGTTAGACTTGACTCCAGCAATAGCCCCTAACAGTTGACTTGGCTCCCTTTTTTCTAACAAGGGCATAGAGCTAGTTGTTTGCCAACTTTACAAGAATGTGTGTCCTTAAAGGGCTTGTAGTCTGCTTGGTAGACTTTCAGATCTATGGATTTTGTAGCATGTTCTTTAGAGTGCACAGGAGCTGCAGTCCAGGCTGGGGGCAGCAATGAACACAGCAAGTTCCTTTGACTGAGTGGTTGTTCGAAGAATGCCTCATGTTTATGCTGTGCTCATTGGACCATGAAAATGAAAGTGAAATAGGGAATCAGTCCTTGTCAGATTTGCTTTCTTTCTCTTTTATGGTTATTGTTATAGCCCTCAAGTTACAACAGTTACTTAGACCAGTAATTTTAAACTTCTCAACTTAAGGATTCCTGGGAGAGTTTGGTAGAATGTATGAAATGGTTTCTTTCTAGAAAAATCCTCATAATCACATGCTTATAAAGTGATTTAAATGATTTAGCAGTCCTAAAAAGCCTTTCTGTAAGTTGTTCCTTTGTATGTAGGAAAACGTCAAAAATAAGAGACACAGAAAGTAAGAAAAGCATTCTCCTCTCCCTACATCTTTTTGAGCTGTCAGAAAGAACCCTGAGAAGCTCCAACTGTAGCACCAAGGCCACTGTGTTAGTCAGCTCTTTGTTTCTGGGACAACATGTCTGTGACTTCCAACGTAAAGGAGGAGAGCGTCATGATTTTAGGGTTTTCACTTCCTGGCCCGCTGGCCCCAGGGCAGAAATATCATTATGGAAACACATGGCAGAGCAGAACTGCTCAGCTCATGGCACCCAGGAATCAAGAGCAGAAGAAGGAACCAGGGACCAGATACTGTCTTTAAGGTCGTGTCTCCTTGAGCCATCTAGCTACAACCAGAAGGATGCTATAGTAATATGCTGGGCAGCTCTCATGCAAATCAAGAGTAGCCATCATGGTGCACCATCGCCACCCATCCCAGGGAGGCAAGTTCAGCCCTGCACACATGTAGCTCGCCAGGGGACAGGGGCAGGAACAGGGGGCCTGACGCCTAAACTGTGCCTTCCTTGGTAGATCGCAGATCCTATCTCTGATCTATACTCAGTAATAAAGACCTCCTTTTGCCAATTTTTTATGAAAACAACTATGTATAGATCAGGCAATGTCTTGCATGACACCTACATCTTGGATCATGCAACAAGTAGAAATGACTTGATTTTGCCAAGAGGTCCTCAGTCATGAAATCAAGAAGCTTCAGCTCAGTTAACTTATAAACTCCTCCCTGTACACTTAGGAAGGCTCTAGGTCACTTATCAGCTGAAGCTCAGTGCAGTCCATAAAATCAGCGTCCTTGTGTCCAATCACTAGTAGTGTTCATAAGGCCATGCAATTATTTTATTAACCAGCATCACAAGCACACTTTCATAATGGGTATTCTTCATGATGTGCATCAGATTTAACCAAAGAGTTCTTGATCTCCCTGCCCATCTGCTCATTCACTGCAGCCCATAGCCTTGCAGTACCTTTGGAATGGCTGGGTGATTTCCACTTTCTAGTAATGCAAATTCCACACTGAAGGTCTTAATGCCTGGTATGATCTAGTCCATTACAGTTTTTAATGAACCTTGTCAATAGAGTAGGAGCCAAAGGTACAGATCTGGGTCTTTCATCCATGCCACAAACATTACTGAAATGTCTGCTGTGTGCCAAATATTGGTAAGCACAGTGGTGGATAGAAGTAAGTGTGAAGGGTGATAATCGTCTTAGATGCTGGTCTACCACCTGGTCTATGTGATTAATTAGATCAGTCAGGACCCAGGGGCTTCCTGGTAAGACTTGCCTTTAGAATAAAGGTGCTGAGTACATAGCTGTTGATGACTTTGCTTCTCTGGCTTGACTTATGTAGTCGTAGCCTAAGTAATAATGGAGAATACTCTTTGATGTTTAGGAAAAACCTACTTCTTTAGGCAAAAGTACAGCCCAAATGGCTCCTGAGGTCTCTTTAACCATCAAAGTTAAATTTCTGGCTAAAACTTCTATGATGCTGACCCCCTCCTTGGGAAGTATGATGGCAGTGAGTGTCTGTCTCCTTTTAATCATTCATTCTATTTGGAGGTGTCCTCAAGGGCAGAGTGTCTTCTGAGAATAGTGAGGGGACCTGAATGAATGATTCTCAGTGGCCGCTGAGTGAGCACTGGGCCCGCACCAAAGGCCCTCCTCTAGATGCAGTGAAGAGGGCTCCATGGAATCACTGTCAATTCAGATGCAGGAGGGACGATGAATGTTATCTCAGCCCAGCAGCCTTCCTGGGGGCTCGTGGGGAGCTGATGGCATGTCCTGGAGGTAGTTTCAATGCCAATCTTGTCAACTGGTTTGTCCATTGAATTGCTCTAAATTGTTCCAGAACATATCGAGCTCTGCACACTTAGCATTATTCTTTACTACTAGTGGCAGCCCAACAAAGGGAATATGTTCTCTGGCCCAAGGACATGATTCAGAGGGGAAATGTGTTAGTCACCTTCTCATCACTGAGACACAATAGGGAATGGAGAGATTTGTTCTGGCTTTTGTTTTTGTCCAGTCTTCAGCTCCAAGGCAGGCTGGCAAAGCTGAGGGGCACAGAAGAAGCAGAGATGTGCACCTCTTGTCAGCTAGGAAGCAAAAGGCATAAAGCAAGAAATCAGGGAGGGAGATGCGACCTTTCCACGCCATGCCCCAGTGCCCACGTTTTTTAGACCAGAGCCTACCTCCAAATGGCTAATTAGGTGTCAGCCCCCAAAATTCAACCACCTTCCAAAATCCCTGCCTATGATCCTATGGGGCTCTTGGTGGGGGGCGGGGGACCTAGCTATAAATTGTAACAGGCAAGAAAGCAGGAAGGCAAACCAGCCACTTCAAAAAGCACAATTGGTGATAGGGTTGTAATCCTCTAAAGACATTGGATAGGGCTCCATTCTGAATAACAACTATGTCTGGAAAAGAGAATTATTAAGGGCCACAATAGAAATACTATCATCTCAATGAAAAGATGAACAGTTATGCTGGGTTTTGTGGCATTATAGCTACCAATGCACTAAGACCATTTCTATTACAATCCTTTATTAAAATTACATGCAAGTCATTTGTGTTGTTGAGATTTTGTACCAAGCCCTGTTTACCCAAAGGTGTACTGTATTAAGGGAGATCAGTGAAGAAGATTAGTGAGGATCTAAGAACAATTAATCCCTTTGACTGCAAAGCTCCTATGCTTGCTTCCAGGGCTGGGTAAGTTTGGAACTCTCTGAGGTCAAGTGGTTTTCCTCAATGCACAAGGGTGACTATGTTCTCTCACATGTTAATAATGGCACAATATTTTTTAATATATATCAGTAAAAACAGACCCAGATATCTTCAATCACCAATTAAAAATTTAAACTATAATATAAAGGCAGGTATTGAAAGATGTTAATTTTTAAAATAAGCCAATTTTTAATCAGCAAGTTAGAGGAAAACAAGGCAGGAGATGTGGGAAGGCAGTTTGTGCCTGATGGAGAAGGCGAATGAAGAGAAAGAAGGAGGAAGGGGACGAGAAGGAGGAGGAGCAAAGCTCTGGTTGACAGACTGCTGTAACATTTATCAAATGCTTTTCTCACTGGCATACATACTGCTTAAGAAGATAATTTCGCTTTAAATATCTTTGATTCCTTGATTCTTGACATAGTGTTCAGCTCATGTCAGTAACTCAATATCAGTTTCATGAGCATCTGAAAAATAAATTTTGTTTAATTTTTACTACAGTCCCAGGAGTTTAGATTTTTTGTAGAAGTGGTTAGTATTATGAACTGCACACAAGTACATTATCTGGGATTATCTGAGTGGCCTAGTCACCTGTCCTTACAAGCAGAGATTTTACTCTAACTGCACGTTCAGAAAACAGAAGGAAAGATGGAGAGATTTGAAGCACAAAAATGGAAATCAACCCTGTGTGGCTGGAAAAGACCACAAGGCAGGAAGTGTGAGAAAAACATGGAGCCCAGAAAAACAAACCTGCCCCTGGATGGTAGTCAGCAAAGAAATAGAGATCTGTTTATCACCATTGCAATGGACTGAATTTATTTAACCAAGAATTTAAATGGAGGTCGCAGTAAATTTCTCCTTACAATTAGCATATAAGTCTAAGTTCTGCTGACCTCAGTGTTGTGAGACCCTAAGTTGAGTCCAAAGAACCTTTAATGTACAAAAACTGTGATATAATAAATGGAAGTTGTTTAAAGCCACAACTTCGTAGCAATTTGCTACGACCCAATACTACTGTCACAACACTACTGTCACCAGTGAAAATTGCACAGTTGAAACCAAAGCGAAAGGCTGCATAAAGTTACCTTGCCTACCACTCAGTCATGGCCAATAACAAATATGACACTGCAGTGGAGTGAAAATTTGGGGCCAATTTTTAAAATTTCCACACTTGCACCAAGATAGAAAGAGAATACCAGATGTTCAGAGGAAGTTTAATTAAAACTGTCTGGAATTGGGAAGGTTAGTGGAAAAATCCTTTCCCATGATGCAAAGGTCCAAAAGGAGAGAGCTTTAAATGAGCTGGCAAGCCAGAGAAATGTCTGAATAATTTTTTCGAAAAGGCAGTTTTGATCTGAAACTGAGGTGAAGATGGGTGGGGATGGAGGATCAGGATTATAGATTTTCTCAAGAAACAAAGGACGAATGTTGTGGTAGGGAAGAGTCAACACAATAAGATTTTAGTGTTAGGTGGAATTTGCCACCAGTGAAGACTTTTTCAGTTACCAACCTGCGTGCAGTTTGCCCTTCCAGATTTTCTTAGCAGCAGTGAAAGTGTGTTTGTAGTCATGGAGCAGATTCTCAATTTCTAAGATAGAAAATACAGAGACTGTACATAGCACATGGCTAGACTTAAAGAGAAGACCTCTGCTCCTCAGTATGGAGTAGCAGAGGTTACTGGGAGGTGTCCCTCAGCCTTTGGAGAACATGGATCCCATGGGATTTTTGTATTCCTATAGGTGCGTAGTTGGTCATCTTTCTTATATCCTGCATTGCATGTGTAATTGTAGCTGGCTCTTGCAGTGAGTTACCTAGCAACCAAGACAAAGAAGCCAAAACCATGTTTTTCCAAGGAAATGGAGGTAAGTTCTCCAGAGAAGCCTCCTGTGGAGATGACAGCTTACTGTGGATAGGTGACATGTGTGCTATGCACAGCCCTACCAGCGCTCCCTCACTTTTACCAGATTTATAAGAGCTGGGAGAATTCAAAGTATAGCAATTCTGGGAGAATTCAAAGTATAGCACTTCACTCAAGACACACTGTTTAAGTGTAGGAAAAATTTGTGCTCATTGCCACCTCCAAGAAAATGAGCTCATCTTTCTAAGGAGCCATCTTATCTTGCTGGGGTCAGAAGAACAATAATTAAAAGTTCCAGAATCTGAGTTGGTAAGAGTCCCAGCTGTGTGACTTTGAAAATGCATTTAATGTCACTAATCCTAGTGATAGTAATCTGAAAAGAAGGTCTATGATAGTACCCACACAAAGATATCTTCCATTTGAGGCTCAAATAGTAACTATTACTGTGTTTAGGGGCCAAGAAGAACGCAAGCAGCTGAATTATAGGGGAAGAGGCTTAAGGTTGAAATAAAAAGGAATGTCCCTGCAGCAAGAGTTACAAATCTTACTGTGAAAATTTATGAAGCTCCTTCCACAAAGACTTTGAAGATAACTCTGACTATAAAAGTGGATGATGGATGTTTCCAGCCATTCAAGAATTTACACAGTCAAATGACTGTCATCACCTCAAAGTTATCATCTTGGAAATTTATACCCTGATTCCAGTGACACTGGTTTGAGCAAACTGCCTTTGGTACCTCACTGCTAAAACGACCTTCCTTGAGTGTAGGACACACCCTTCAGCATCTTTTTACTAAAGACAACCATAATCTTACCAAAGCTGACATGACTTTTAGAAACAAGCAGAAGTCACTCAGCAAAAAGAGGAGACAACACAACAGGGGATCTTACATGGCTCAAACATTTTCACTGACATTTCCATGCATGGGTCATAGATTATTTAAACAGACTGTGAATTAAAATAACGTCTTCAGGCCTAACACGTGATGCTTCAGCTGCACATGTGTCAAAACTTGTCTTTTATTTCTTGGACAGTCCTTTGATGTAACTTAGAAATATTTCACAAAAGAGTATTTTGAAGAGACTAATTTTTTTAATTAGCACACATTTCAGTACATAATAAATATATTCATGGTGGGGATTGTTACACGTTCATATTACACCTTCATATTTTTTCACTTCCCCTTCCCTCTCCCTGTTCTCCTAGAGCCCTACCATCAGCATAAGGTCTCCTTCCCTGTCTCTTATCATCTTGTATTTTGCTCTTCCAATTATTTATACTTTAGTTTCTCATATAAGAAAAATCTTGTGAAATTTAACCTTTTGTGTCTGATTTATTTCACTTAACATCACCAAACTGGAATCTAGCTTTCCAAAAAGGCTACAACTCTTCAATTTTTCTCAGCACTCTATAATTCATCCTTCTAACTTCCTAATGATTTGGTCAAATCTCGACTAATGGTAATTTTTAAAACCTATCTGTTTTATGACTTGTATCTAGATGTCCTCCCAAGCCTCAGACACTCATAGGTGGGGCTTTTCAGAGCTACTTTGATCTAGAGTATGAGATACCGGGATTAAGATGTGTGGTACTAAATCAGCCTGCTGACTGGTTTAGGGTGGCTCTGGATATGGATAATGAAAAGCCCTACCTGTGTGTGTGTGTGACACAAATCAATGGGTTTTAGCCTGGGTGGAATGTAAGGGAAAAACAAAGAAGGCAGGCTTGCTGCTTGCTAATGCTGCCTTCTGCCTGCCACACCATGAACTGTTGCTCCTTTATGATGCCCCTCTGCCATGCCACTCTGCTTGGAGCCAGCTGACTATCAACTGAAACATCTACTAATTGCGAGGCAAAATAAACCTTTCCTCCCTTGGCTTTGAGTGTTGGGTATTTTGTCTCAGTCATGAGAAAAGTAACTATGACACCACCTTAATAAATGGATTCTATCTATTTAAAACTAGTACTTAATTAGTAGAGAGCCAAACCAAGCTTCTACTTCCTTTACAACCAGATTCTCACATTTCCAAGTCAGTGCCACAGGCCACATTCACATTCCTAGTGGGTATTTGGATAAATACCAGTGAACAATCTGAATACCAAGTCATAGGAAGGTAACTACCCTCTAATGCTGGCGTGCTATCATGTCAGGGAATTGCATTGACCTAGTCTAATGCAGAGAGACCAAATCCATTCAGCAATGAGGCAGATGGGCTGACGGAGAACACAGAATCCACTAACAGAAAAGGATTTGTTTGGAAAGGTTCCAGCTTTTCCTACAGCTATGTGTCTCCAATATTTCTCCACCCCAGCACTTACATTTATTCTCAAGTCCACAAAGGAGAGGCATCACCCCAGGTCTGTGCCTGGGGAAGGAACCCATTCCCCTCATATGCAGACAATGTTGGCTATGACCATGACACCATGGTCTTCTAATATGTCCTATAATCACCTAAGGACACAAGGATGGTGTCTGGATAAGTGTCTACATTGGTGACTGTTGATTTAGGGGGTATTAGTGTCCATGCTGCCTGTGCACAGATGCAAGATAATCTATTCCAGTTGGGCAGAGTCCTGGCCACTTTCAACCCCAGTTTATCTTCATATACAGCTCTCTTTAGTGAGGAATTTTATTCTGCAGAAAGGCTCTGACCCCCAATGTCTGTGTTTAGGTTAGACCTGATAAGTAGACTGTACAAGTCACCTTTTCATTACTATAATAAAATACTTGAGATAATCAACATTAAAGGAGGTTTGGGCTCACAGTTTTGGAGGTTTCAATCCACGATCAGTTGACTCTCTTGCCCTTGGATCTGTGGTGAGGCAGAACATCATGGCAGGGTATGAGTGGTGGAGCAAAATTGCTTATATAAGGAAAAAGAGGTGAAAAATCAGAGTCCCAGTAGGGCCTTTCACAGTACAGCCTCAGTAACCTAACTGCCTTCCAACAGTACCAACCTCTTAAAGTTCCACCACCTCCCAATAGTGCCAAAGGGTGGAGAAAAAGTTTCAACACCTGGGCATTTGGGGGACACTTACTCAAACTGCTGCTGTCCCCAACAATCCCACCCCTGCAAGGAAGTCCTTGCTGATTAACTGTAGATCAGTGACATATGTTCTATGTATACGTCTATTCTGAGCAGACCCCTCCCTTTTACCTGGCTTGTAAGGCCTAGAGGATTATAAACTCTCCTTCTTGATAAACATATGATCATTCTCTGAATTACATTTTTACATAACCATTTTGGAAACCTCAGTCAATCAATGGGAGTTAGTACACAAGATGAAATCTATTTGCCATCTAGACAGCTGCAGATAACTACCTGCCAGGCTCAAGTAGCTCAGGAAGCAGATGGTCTGTGTGCTGTTGCCTCCCATCTTTTCTAAATGACAAGAAATATATTCACAATATGCATAGGCATCTAGTGTTAGTGTTGCAGAGTCTGAACATCTGAAAAGCTCAAACAACTTCATGAACATTTAAACCAACTTGTTCATTTTGCAGAAGAGAATGGAATCTTACATTCTATCTCTTTGTCTGACTGAATGTCTGTCTATGCTTATCTCTCTCTTTGTTTCTTTCTTTTACACCTGAAACCCTCTTACAAATAGAAGATCGCTCAGTTCATGTGTTAGGAGGGAGGCAGAGCTTGATTCTCACTACAGATGCCGAAAGTCCCAAATTTTCACATTCACAGCCTTCCTGCAGTTGAGGCATGGAAATGTGACCAGTGCCACACTAACCTAATGAATTTGTTCTGGAACTGGAAGCCGGTGGTGTAAATTAGCATGGACATTCTATCCTGGCACAGAGTGGCAGCAGTGAAGATTTCAGAAGCCTTAGGTTCCATGCTGCATGGTGGATTCCTGTTCAGTGCTATGGCATCAATAGTGAGTGTTCTCTCCTGACTGTTGTTTGCTTTGACCATGATGCTAATTTTTGCCAGCAACTTATGTTCCAAGCATTTTTCAAGCTGTTTCCCATGGTTTTCCCAGTTGTTTTTAAAACTGTTCTATATCTTCTCAATATAATACTTATCTTCTTCAGCTAGCCAATGGTTTAGCTTTTTAGCCAATAGTTTTGTTTGGTATTTTGGTGTCTTGCAATGAAATGACCTGACTTATATGTGTCCTACTGTGGACTAGCAAACAATGCAGATTTGTGGCAGACTTGGGATTGCATCCTGCAGCATCCATTCTTCTGGGATTTACACCAACATCACTTATACTGTGTCAGTGCCACTTACAGTCCTATTCTCTACCTTCTTCTGGGAAATACTATGTATCTCTCCCTTTGGTCTCATTTTGAGTGATGGGATATACTAAGTATAAAGGATATTGGATCAGTTTTCTGAAAGTATGATGGGTAGTTTTGTTGACTCTACAATAAGAGACTAGGCACACAGTAATATGGACCTCAGAATATCTGTAGATTATGTGATTGCTATGTGTGTCTAAAATGTACCAATAAAATTTGATTGAAGAAAAACTGCCCATGGATTTAATAAGGTAGGAGTAGATTTCCTTCTCCCCATAGAATCAAGAGATACAGGGTTAAAGTAAAGAAGCTCCATACTGTTAGAGATTTAAGGTCCATCTGTGTTGCTTCCCCATCACCCTCAGACTAGGGGTCCACCTCAGCTTGTTGTAGAGACTATGTGGTAGATAG
Organism: Dinomys branickii; assembly: GCA_004027595.1. NCBI lineage: Eukaryota > Metazoa > Chordata > Mammalia > Rodentia > Dinomyidae > Dinomys > Dinomys branickii. Next base: position 69,487 of record PVLD010004908.1, on the reverse strand, counting down.
ATTGAGCCAGGTTGGTAGCACAGCAGTACAGCACTTGCTTAGCAAACACAAGGCCCTGGGTTTGATTCCTGGTACCAAAAAAAAAAAAAAAAACATGACTCACAGGGTCTAAGATGCTCCCACTCAGGCTTTTTGGCTTTCAAAAACATGTAAATCTTTGCTACAATTCTTCCCCACTGCAAGACCAAAAATTTGAGTGAACACCATCTTAGATTTTTACAGGTGAAGATGAGGGTCTTGGGAGTAATAGGAGACCTCAGAGTGGAGTGGAGATTTCCATGATGCAACAGATATCTACCATGCAGTTCTGATCCCCCACCTGGCAGAAGCCTTGGCAAATCGCTTTGAAGAGATAAGATACTACATTCCAAATGAGTAGCCATGGAATTCATGTGTGGGAAACTTTATCCCCAGTGCCACAGTGTTGGGAGGGCCTAAGAGAAAATTGAGTCCATGGTTGTTATTATGGGAATGGGTCTGTTATATCAAGAGTAGGTTGTCATAAAAGTGAGCCCTTATGTTCTCCTGTATGCATGCACTTACATGGTACAAAGGCTCCTGTCAAAAGCTGGCATCATACTCTTAAACTTCTCTGCCTCCAGAAATATAAGCCAAAGAAATCTCTTTCACCAGTCAGTAGCATTGTTATAGCAACAGAAAACAGACTGAGACACAAGGTCAGCTCTCAGTTCAAGGTGTGCAGCCAAGGCCAAGACAGAGTCCTCCCTCAGAGTGGTGTCCAGAGCAGCACAGAAGCCTCTTCTATGGCAAACAGTGGGTTCCAGTGCCACAGTGCCAGGATATGGGAGCTCCATGCTTGAACTTTTCCAGCTGAATTTAATATCTAATCACATGAAATGATTGTATTGTAATTCTTAAGCACACAATGAGTTTTGACCAGCTTGGCCTTTTCTCTTGTGAATCACCAGAAATCACTGCGTAATCAACATCACAAAACTGCGCAGGGTGATAAGGGATCTCACCTACTGAAGAAGATTATTAACATCTCTCAAAGCCAAGATTTCAACTGTGAGTAGTTTCATTGATCATCTCAGCTCTTCTTTCCCTTGCTTGCTTATCAGCAATTCAAATAAGCAGAGGTGTTCGCAGTAGGAGCAGCTACTATTCTGTAATGGGCTATGTTCACATGCATATACATGGTAATGACAAAGAGCTCCCCTTGGGTAGGTTTATTACTGATGTTATCCTGTAACCAGAACAGGCGCTCTAACTTTTCATTTTCTCCTCCTACTTTGGATTCTGAAAGTAATTCCTTTAGCTATGGAATCTACATTGACATCTGTCATTTTAAGGCGTAGACATCCCACTTCTTGGAATACATTGTGTTCCTTTTCCTTTGGCAGCCATTGGTTAAGGTTCAGGTAGAAGTGTTAAAATCACTTCACATTTCAGTAATTGTGGCTTCCTCTGTCTGTGGAAAGAGTGATGAATAGTCATAATGTAATGCAAAGAAGTAACAATAGCTACTTGCAAAAACTCTTTGACAATTACAAAGTGCTTTTACGGCATATTTAAAAGAAAAAAACAACTAAATCTTCTAGGCCACCTTTGTATTGTTTCATCTAGCCAAAATACCAACCCTGGGAAAATAATGATTATTGCATCACTCTTCTTTTTTTTTTTTTTTTTTGCATCACTCTTCTTAATGGAAAAGAAAAAATCCTACAGTGTTCTCAGTAAAAGTTGAGCAACTGTTCTTTTAAAAAATGAAAATAGCTCCAGGCCCATTTGAAAGAAATCAAATGACCCCAGTGGTGGACTGTATAGACAAGATAGCACAGTAGGGATGCTATGAAAGTCAAAAACATTGATTTCTTTTTTCTAAGGCTGTGCACAGGCTCCTAATATGGAGAGGACCCTCTTATCTCTTGCGTGGTGCCTCTTTCTGGGAAACAGAAAGCAAGCCTGGTAACGCTGATCTCAGCGCAGGCTGCTGCTCTGTCTAAGCAGCCACCTGCAGCAAGACTGTAGGAGGTGATGAGGCTCCCTGAGGCAAAACAAGGCAGAGCCCTTGGACACTGCTCTGTGTCACACTCCCGGGCATCTCAGCTGGCTTTTAGAGCCAGGCAATGCCACAGAAGGACTCTTGTCCTCCTCAGAATTGTGTTCTCAGCTTGGGTCATCTCATGTCCACGACAGATGTTCTCTAGGACAAGGATGCCCCAAGAGCTTCCTGAACTCAGGGGGAGCCAGAGGACGGGAGTCCGGATGAACCTCAGGTCCTTCCAGCAAAGGCGACACGAGATAGCACTGTCCTAGGCAGAGCAATCCCAGAGCAGCGGACCCAACAGGAGGAGGAGGGTGCTCCCTCCGCCTCGCCTCAGGCAGTGCAGGGATGTGAAAGGCAGGGAAGAGAAGGTCTCACTTTCTTTTCCTTTTCCGCCCACTAACTTATAGTTTGTTATGTTTGATTTATTGACACCAGCAAAAAACACCAAGAAGTCAAACTGAATTCACTTTATCCCATTAAAGTGTCTCTAAAATAATATACACATTATTCCCCATGATAAAACTTCTCAAAGTATTGGTGTATCAATTACTGCCCTTTGACGGAGTCTTCTTAGTCACAAATCTACCTCCACCTATAAATACCATGAGGCTTGTCGGCCACGCCTGGCCTCCGCCTACAGCTCGTTTCTGTCCTTCCTTCTTCTCTTCACGCTCTGCTCCAGACACCATCAGCTTCTTTCCCCTTCTGAAACACTGTGTGCCTTTCTGCCTCCGAGATTCTGCACATTCCCTGTCCCCACCCCTAAGCCTCCCTCACCTGTCACGGCCCGCCTTCCAGTCTTCGGGCATCGACTTCAGAACTTAGTTTGCTGTGTGAGATATCCCTCCTTGCCACCCCAAGGGAGAACGATGCGCTCCTGATGTGCAATTCTGTAGCACTCTGCGTGTCCTTTGTCTTCATCTTCATAATGGTAAATATTTATATAACACAGGCTGCTAGACACTGTTCTGAGCGCCTTCCCACACATCCCCATGTCTTCGTATGTATGCATAGCTGGCTGTCTTACACAGGTTCCTCACTTGTAAATCCAGTCAACGATGGATCAGAAATACTTTGGGGGCTGGGGAGGCACTCCTTAGTGGAGCAGATGTCCAATAAGTGTGAGGTCCTAGATTCAATCTCAAACAACACACCAAAAGAGGGGAAACATGCTTTTTTACTGAATGTCTGTAGCCTTTTTCTGTAATTACTCTCTGAGCAACACAGTGTAACTATTTGCTAGTTTTTACACTGTACTAGGTATTATAAATGTTCTAGTATACAGGAGGATTTGCATACATTTTACACAAATAGGTTGGGTATAATTTCAAGTCCTTTTAAATTAAGGACTTGGTGTCTACAAGGGGTTCTAAAACCAATCCCACGTAGAACCAAGGGTCAACACTGCATGTCTGTCTGTCTGTCTATCATCTTTCTATCTATTTCAGATTAAAGATTAAATGACTGTCTCTATAATAGTCATGAATAGATAGGTAAGTTGGTAGGTAGGTAGGTAGGTAGATAGATAGGTAGGTAAGCAGGTAGATACACAGCGCTCTGTTTTCCATTTTTTTTAGCAGGAAAATGAAATGTCAGATGGTGTATACCCAACTACTTCTCAAGACTATCAGCTTCCCCTGTCTGTATCTTCTCAGGAACAAACCCAGCAACAAGAACACAAGATAAAAATTTGGTATCTTCTTTTTAGTAGTGCACGTTTGCAGTATGTAATAACTGCACACATCATGGGGAGTTGGCACATGTATATAACACTTCTTCATTCTTTTTACATTCTCTTCCTCACCTTCCTTCCCTGTTCTCTCCATCTTTTGATCTCTTCTCCAAATAAAATTTTGTGTAAATGCCTGGGATGATCCACCATTTCTAGATTTTTAACCAGCAAGTGCCATGCCTTTCTTTGAGCAGGAAGAATGAGAATAAACCCATCTATTAGTAAAAGACCTATATGAGGCAAGAAAAGGCACGCACCAGCCATGTTAGCCAAGGTAACACAGACCTCTGTAACAAACAAATTTTAAAGGAGCAACATCCTACATGCAATGGGAGTGTATTGTTGAGCAGTTCTATGTCAGCAGAGCCTGTTCTGTCCACAGCCAGTGCTCAGGAACCCCTACTGTCTTCATCATTTGGCTTCTGCAGTCAGTGAGGTTTTCTCCTTGTACTGAGGGAGACCACTGAGGGGACTATGTGGGCAAGTCTTATAAGTCAAACCTGAAATTATGCCCAATCTGTTCAGATATCATTGGTCCAAACTCAATCCTTATGCACTAGTTTCTTGTTGTTGCTATAACAAATTGGGTTGCTGTAACTTCATAGGTTAAAATAATGCATAACTATTACCATAAAATTTGGTGGTCACAAGTCTGAAATTCATGTCACTGAACTAAGTAATGTATTGGCTCCTTGTAGCAGACTGAAGGGACCACATATGCCCTTGGTTCCACCAGTTCCCAGAGCCGCATGCCAAGCATGTCTTCCTCGGCCTTCAAAGTCAGCAGTGTAACATCTTGCTCCGCTGATAGATTCGTCCCCCTCTGGCAAGGAGGAGGAAAGGGACTGCAGTTGGGATCAACTCCAATAATCGAGGATAAATGTGCTGTTTATAGATCTTTATTCTAGCTGCATCAGAAAACTCTTTTTCACTATATAATGACAATGCAAAATTCCATAGGTTAGGAGCTGAATATCTCTGAGGATCACTTTTCAGCCTACCACAGTCTGGTCTCTGGCCTCTAAAGATTCACATGCATGCCATGAGCACCCCTAAAGGTCCCCACCCAATCCTGCGTCAATTCAAGACCCCAGATTTTATCAAAATGTCATCATCTCAAAAGTTCCACACATAGACATGCTCAACTGCAAATGGCAGGGAAAGGTGTTGTTTTCCTTGATGACTGGCTGGAAGCCTCTACCCCACTAGCATGGCCTGAAGAGTAGCTTCAAGGATTTCTCCTGGTTTTAACCTGGGTGTCAGGATTGAGGATAAACTATGCCAGGGGTGGCCCTTACAATCACAATCTGTCAGCATGGTGGGGTCCAGGAGTAGGTTTTCCCAAGAACTTCCTAGCAAAATAGTTCTGCTCCTGTGACACTTTCTTCCCATCTGCTTATATATGACCACAGCAACACTGCTTTTTAAATTCCATAGAAAATAAACCATGAAATGTGCCCCAGCAGACAAAGGTCATTCCTCTGGGCTTTGTACTTGGCCTTATACTGTACATTATTTGTCCATCCATCTACCTCTTATAATGATGTGGCAGGCAATGATGAAGTGGACAGGTCCAAAGAAGTTTGCTGAATAAAGATAAACTGAACCAGGCATGGCAGGTCACACCTATAATCCCAGCGCTTGGGAAGCTGAGGCAGGAGGATTGTTGTGAGTTTGAGATCACAGCCTGGGCTACAAAGTGAGCTCAAGGCCAGCCTGAACTGCATAGAAAGATCCTGTTTCAAAAAGACAATAAAAAGGAAAAGATAACCTCTGGGAGTGTTTTATATTATTGGGTTCTGGTCTGAACATCTCATATGGGTTCTACTGTAAGTCTTCAAAACAGAAAAACAGAGAGCTAGGAAGGAAAGAAAAACAAAGGGAAAAGAGCTTCTGCAGTGAGACAGTTACCTCAGATGACCTACATTCCCACTAATACCAAACTTGGCTCTTGCCTGTTCAGGTATGGATGAGAAGATTCTAATCCACAACTTTTTGTTCAATGTAGATACCATTCATGGCATACCAGACAAAACATGGTATTTGGAGCCAGACAGACCCAATTGAAACATCATTCCCATCACTTGCTAGTTAGGTGATCTTTGACAAGATTCTTTAAACCTTCTTGTCCTCAGTTTTCTTGACTATAAAATGAGGATGCAAATGTCTACAGTGCAGAGTTGTTGGCATGAGAATGGAATGAAAGAAAATATGTCAAAATGCCTAGCAGACAGTGGACCTTCAACACACACGGACTTATCTTCTTGTTCCATCCACTACCACCCAGAAACTTTCTAATTGGATGCAGTTGTCTGTGGAAGAGAGAAAGCCTTTCTCCTAAGTATCAGAAATGACCTGCTTTATTGATGGATGTCACCATGGTTTCTCTATTCTGGCAACGCATGAAACATGTTATGTCTTCCTAAGTCGGAATATAATTCTTGTTTCACCTTAAATATGCAAAATACTTAACAATCTTGCATTAAAAATTTTAATCCTAAATATATATGGATTTTATGAGCATGTAGAATTTCTCTCCAGATTTGCTTATCTTATCTTGAAAATGATCTTGATCTTTAAATACTCAAAATCACTTGCATGAAATAATGCATATTTACTATTATGTTGTTTTGTAAATATGAAACACATACAGAAAGATACATATAAGTTGATAGCAAGACAGTGAGTGGCTGAACAGGCAGTGGGAATGTTCCAGGTGCAGTGGATGAGGCAGAGAGGAGATATGCAGAAAGAAGAAAATAATATGTAGAATATAATTCAATCTTGAGAATTTATTTATGTATGTCAATGCATATACAGAAAGAGATCAGAAAAAGAAATAAGGTTGAATTTAAAACTATCCACTTGTAGAAATGACCATGTAATATTACTATGTAACAAAATATTGTTAAATGACAAGCCTCAGTTTGTATATATGAGGTATGATTGAAAAATATGATGAATGTTTAAATTTAAATGACACATAACCATTAACCCCCTCAAAATAGTCCTCCTCACTTTGAACACTCCTATCCCATCATCCTTGTCATTTTCTGAAGCATTTCTGGAAGTCATCTTTTGTAAATGTCTTTATTTGTACTGTCATGGTGTTATGGCCAAAATTAAAAATCGGGTCAAACTCTGCAGGAAATCAAAGAACTCATTCAGAACAAATGGAGTTTTAATTTATTTTAATTTAGAATCAATTGGACCAGTCATTGCCCCCCATTCCTGATCAGAGAATGAAGCACTTAACTGCCTTTGTTCTCACCTTATATACATTTTTGGTTTCCATGGTAATAGATTAGAATGTTTAGGCTTAACCACAGTTGTTTATCTTGCACCATGTGACCAGGTCTGGCTCTGGCCACAATGATATATACTTTAACAACTCAGGCAAGGAGAAGAATTCCAGCATAAAGTCAGGACTGCAAAGTTAACTCTTTACAACCCCTCCAGGGTATTTCTCAAGACACATTTTGAGGCTTGTCTATCTTAAAATGTTGTGCATAAAGTCGCCGCCCCTTACAATGGCTGCCTTAATGTCTTGAAATTGATTCAAAACATTTACCTTTCATGGTCATTTTGAATTTGGGGAAGGGCCAGAAATCACATGAAGATGTATTGGATGAATGCTGTGGATGAGGACACAACACTCGGTTTTTACAAACCTGCCTTTTTGTTGGATGGCAGCAGTATTCACTATTTTTTAAGCACACCTCATAAAGACACACACAAAAAAGGGCTCCTGGAGCTAATTTAGGAAGTGGCAAGAATGATCAGATAATTGTGTTCGAACAGAGGGGGAGAGTTTTGAAAAGTGTTAATGACATTGGGTCTCTCGTTGTAATAATATTTTTACATTTAAACATTCACTGTATTTTTTGATCACCCGTGATAGCATTATTCTACTTTAATATAAACCAACCAAATTACAATATATCTCTACGTGGGATATATTTGGACAGGAAGATTTGAACGGAATTCCATTAATAATTATGAAGGAGAGTAGACAGGGAGTGGTCTGGCTTTTCTTTGCAGGGAATATCTTTCTATTTGGTTATGCAGACACATTGTGTTATTTCAAAAAGTTATTTGTGGAAGACCAAGAAACAAAATTTTAATTTAATTTTGTTAGAGTTCTCTGTGTAGCTCAGCTAGATTATAAACACTTCTCCCTAGAGTTCAGGGCACAAAGATCCGGGCAACTGTAGTATTATTTTACCTTCTGTTTGTAAACCAGTGTCTTGTGACTTTTCTTCCTTGAAACTCCTTGGGGAAAATGATGAGGCTTAAACTGAAACATTGTCGTTATTTCAGCCCCTGGCAAAATGATACCTGATTCTCTCACAGACCTCCAGCAAGGAATAAGGGTAGCCTCACGGTGGCCAGAAAACACAGTTCTCCTTTTCTCCCTGTTTAGAACCATTAAGGATATAGTCTTTTGTAAAAGGAAAAGGGCATAGACCATGGAGAACAAAATAAAATTCTGCAAGAAAAAAAATGATGCCTTTAAAATAGGAACAACATTCAGATATAGCAACACTCAAGAGGAAATAAGGACATGCAAAGAATGATATATGCAGGTGAGATTTGACGAATGTGATAAAGTGGAGCAGGAGCTGCAGACACGACTAGTAAAAAGTGCCGGTTCTTTTTTAAAGAAGGTACTGTGGGCTTTAGATTTGGGGGATTTCAAAATTGCTTTTTATTTTGTAATACAAAAAATAATATAAAATCTTTAACTAGATAATCTATTATATTTCTATTAAATTGGAGATTCTCTGTGAAATCCAAAATGGCTAGATAGTGGGATGGTATATGATTTTGAACAGTATAAAGATTTCTACCACTATTCTGCTTTTCATTCTATGACCAAACTGAAAATTTTAAGCTAATTCAACCACAGTGAGTGCACTCACATGAGCACACACAGACATAAACACTTTCATACTTCTACTCTCACACTTGCCTGAAACACTCAGACACTAGAAATTCAGCATATTTTGGAAGCAGAAAATGGCAATATTTGGTTCATTATTCAGTTACTGCATGCTGCCCTTGCATATGAAGAAAATGAGGTAAAACTTATATTACATAAATTGGTACACTCATGATTGCACTTAGAATATTTTACAGAAGCAAAAGCCAATAAGCATTATGCACAGTGCTTGAAAAATGGAAGCATGTTTTCAATTACTCTTATCCCTAGAGTCAAATATTTAGAATGATGTCACTGTTGACCAGCTCATCTGATGGTCTGGCTCTTATCTGGACAGACTTTTTGTCTGGGAAGGGGCCTCAGAGGTTCTTCATTCAGCAAGATGAGCTCAAACTCAGGGTAAGCAGACAAAGATCAAGGCTGCATGTAGGGAGAGGAGTAGTTGCCTGGCTTTCAAGTGTGTTTATAGAACTGATCAGTACATAACACATCCCTATTTTGTGAGAATAAATTGAGCAACATTCTCACTTACTGGGAGCACTGCCCTTGGTATTAGGATTCTCCAGAGATTAGAACCAGCAGGATGTATATATGCATGAGATTTATGACAAGGAATTGGCTCACATGCGTATGGAAGCTGAAAAGTCTCCTGATGCACTAACTGCAAATGGGAGACCAGGGAATGTGGTATGTGGAGGTCTGAGAACCAGAGAGCCAATGGTGTTTATTTCAGCCATGATCTGAGGGTCTGAGAACTGGAAGTGCTGAGGACAAAAGACTGGTGTTCTAGCTCACGTAGTCAAAAAGAGAACTCAAATTCAACCTTCTTCTACCTGTTTCTTCTATCCTGGCCTTCAACCCACTGCAGAACGGTCACCCCCACAGGGGAGAACCATCTGTTCTCCTCAGTCTTCAGAGGTAAATGATAATCTCTCCCAGAAGCACCTTCACAGGCACACCTAGAAATAAAGCCTACCCAGCCATCGGGGCATCTCATGAACCCAGGGGGTTCATCTCATCTCAAGGGGACATGTGACATTAACCATGACACCCTCATTAATGTATTAGACCTTTTATCCTGTTTTTAAAATTTGTTTCATTTTTCATCAGTATATGCAATGCGTAATAATTACATTCATCTTGGGGAATTAGCACACATTCATACCAAATCCTATGCACTCTCCCCTAAACCCCTTTCCACCTCCTCTGTCCCACTGTTTCCTATCATTTATCATTTATTCTGTCCTTTAAATTTTGTGCATTTTGGGTTTCTCACAAAACAGACCAGGTGTTAGTTACTTCGTTTCTGATCTATTTCACTTATCATCGTGGCCTTAAGGTGAGTCCCTTTTCCTACAGTGACTGAAATGTATCCTTCTTTATGGTTTAGTAATACTCTATTGTGCATAAAAACCACATTTTCTTCATCCATTCACCTATAGACTGCTTCTAAAATCTAGTTATTATGAGTTGTGTTTGTGTAAACATGGGGGGGTATGCGTGTATCACTGTAATATGATGTCTTAAACTCCTTCGAGGGGATACCCAGAAGAGGTATAGCTGGGTCAAATTTGTATGGATTTTGTCTTTAATATGTTGAATACAAATACAGAACCTCCTAGAGTTCTGTATGAGACTCTGCGCTTAGGTGTGGAAAGTAAGTAGGAAATGCAAGGCCTGCGGATGGTTCTAGATATCTTGGCATAAAAATCAATAGGGAACCCTTGTGAATATGCAGGTATTGAGCCCCAGTCCAGACACCCTAAAGCAGAAGCCCTGAGCTCCCTAGCAGCTATCCGCAGGTTGGGCTGGACCAGCTCCTGTCTTTGACTTAAAGATTCTATACAGCTGAAGCAAAATTCATAGATGAATATCACTTCTCCTCCTGAGATATAGTCATCTTGTCTCTCTACCATCCAGAAAATCTTTTTATACAGGACAAGTACAGCAAGTGTCACCATTTACATGTGCAAGAGGAGGCTTCATTTGCTTGAGCTGGCTACCCAGCCAGGGGGCGGGGGGGGGGGGGTCCTGTTCCCTAGGGAAAGCTGGGTGCTATCTACAGTGAAGGGGAGAAAGGGTGATATTTGTCTCATAGAATCCCTGGAATCATGGATTTTGTCTTAAGCAATGCTTTTCTTCTTTTATAATGACATTATGCTTGGTCATCATGACAGAATATTTCCTACTGTCCTAACATTGCCCTTTGGTTTTACTCAACCACATGCTAAATTAAGACATGGATTTTGTATATAAGAAAAGTCCTTACTAGTTAAAGTATTCTCCATACCATTCTCTCTGATGAGAATACACATAAAACTATACAGCCTATCAATTAGGTCTTTAAATACAGCATAGAAATGAGCACAAAAGACGCTGGACCCAGCAGCCAAGGTTCAGATCCTGGGCATGACATTTGTTGATCTGCGATATTTAACTGAATCTCCCTTATCTACAGCATCTGCTTAAGGCTGCTGTGATAGGCAAAGGATCCAGCACTGGTGAAGTACTGTGCCGGGATCTCGTATGCACCAGCTCTTATTATACGAGGGTTGTTCTTGTTTGCATATTTGTAGATGAACTGCGTGTAGATTCTCATTTTCTTTAAGAAAAAAACTTACTTCCTTTTCTGTAAGTCAGTTTTAGTAACAAAACCCTGAACTCCTCCATCTGTAGTCTGGATGTGGGGACTCAGCCATGTTTAGGCTGAAATGTAAGCAGGCGTTAGGTAAACCCATATCCCAAGAGCCTTGGTAGCTGCTGTGTTTGTATTGATATCAGGGTGGGGAGGCGGGAAGGAAATGAAATCCATACGGATGCACCCACTGGGATAACCCTGGACTGTTAGGCACTAGACACTCGTGACTGTTATAAGAAACCTAAGGAGGAGTTAACTGAGTCTTTAGATGAAGATATGATGTGTGGGAGAGCTAAGATTTGAACCCAGGATTTCTGACTCTGGAGAAGCTGTTCTTTCTCTTTTGTGGATTTGCTTCTGCAAAGCTGAGAGACACATGTTGCATGTGGCCACCATTCATAATTGTGATCCCAAGTAACCAAGATAAGATGGCTTCTCACTGCAGGGTGTTTTCTCCTAAATCATGTAAATACAGTACATTTTAGAAATTTTTCATTGGAAATAGATACAACAAAGTGGATTTTTACTCTTGAAGGAATGACATATATGTTTTGAAGAGAATTCTCCGAATTTCACCCCTCATCCTGCAGAACGAGTGGTGGCGAGATGAAGCCAGCAGCTGGTAGGCTGCACAGGGCCTGAAGTATGGTATGGAGGCCCACAGCTGTGTCCAGCTGTGAACTGTCCAGGACACTTTCTAGGAATTTAGATTTCAATGCTTTGGGGAGTAACTGGTGCCTACTAGAAAATACGGGCCTCCTGATCCCCAGTCCCATCCTCGAGTAGAGAAATTGAGAAGACCCTAGACGCTAGTCCTTGCCTGCAGGCTGCATCATCGCTTTCCTCCCACATGTCCCAAGAGATGAACCAAAGGACGAGCATTCACATCCAACCTAGCAGTAGACAAGAGAAGACAGACATTCCAAAGACTCACCCCACCCTGGGCCTGCAATCTTCCCTCGGCCTGCATCCAGGACACAAGACACCCCCACTCCCCGCCTCACTGAGGGGCATCCTTCCTCCCCTCCCCACAGGTTTCCTATAGGGCCCTTGGGAAAACTTGCTAAAGAAGTGGGGAGGAGTCGTTTGAGAGTTACTATTGGTTAAATGCACTATGCTGGCACTATTCTGCCCTCAGAGATGACATACATTTATTGGACAAAGAAAGATACTCAGTCATATGTCCCAGCTGTTCTAGTTTGGATCTGGCATATCCACCTAAGACTCCTGCTTTGAAGCCTTGGTCCTCAGCTGGTGGTGCTCTTGGGAGGTGGTGAACACTTTAAAAGATAGGGCCTAGTTGGAGGAAGTAGGTGACTGTAAGTATGTTTTGCCATCTTCACTTCCTGGCCACTATGCAGATGAGCATCTCTCCTTCACCATGTGCTTCTGGTGCAATGGACTGGGTCGTCATAGACTCAAAAGCTACTTGACCAAATGACCATAGATGGAATCCTGTGAAACTGTGAGCCCAAACAAATCTTTCCTCCTTATAAGTTGATTATCTCCAGTATTTTGTCACAGTGATGGAAAGCTAACATACGGATGTCCTATGATATACACCTCTCTGTAGGAGTTTTCTTCCACATGTTAGTGAATATACCTTTTCCATACTGGCAGTATTTGCTCAGGTTGAATGCAGGATGCATAAGCTTTAGAACAGAAAAAGTGTAAAATTTTAAGGCACACTGTAAATGAAATGGACATCTCATAGATAAGAAATTACCTAGTTTCCTTTCACCACTAAGCTACCCTGAATAGGTGAACACAGAGTTGGTCACAAAGGAAAAATATTTAAAAGTGTGACCTTTATTCTAAACCCAATGTCTGTACTATTTACTCAGACCCCTGGAAATATGCACCCCTGAAAATGGACAGAATGGGAGAAATATTGATCTCCTGCCATCTGCAGAGAATAGGTTTCAGGACCCCCATGGATTCCAAAAGCCCTGAATGTTCTAGGTTCATATAAATAGTGAAGTATTTGCACAAAACCTATGCACATCTTGTCCTATACTTTAAATCAGTTCTACATTACTTACATTACATAATATAATGAAAGTACTTGTTTACTATATTGTTTAGGGAAACTTATCAAGAAAAATGTGCACATGCTCAATAGAGAGGGCATTTTAAAAATATTTTCCATTCTCTGTTGGTTGACTCCATAAATCCTGAACTCACAGATATGAACAACCACAAAAAGATCATGATGTCCATTTTAAAAAGTATGACCAAATTGCCATTTTCAAACTCCATTCCTGGAGCGGCACAGAGAATAACTATTTTAGTGGTAAATAAAGGTTTGTCCTGAAGTTTCTATATTATTTCCTACTTTTGAAGCCTAAGACAGTTTATGTGTGACCCTAGAGGTGTAGTTTTTTCCAGGTTAGTGAAATGTAAGAGTAGGTTCATAGAGTTAATATATACAAACTGCAGTAACCGGAGACTAGCACATAACATTTACTCACAAGCATTAGTTTCTATGATTATCATCATAGTTATTTTAAGTGATAACAACCTTCCTCTCCTAAGCAATAAGCCTCAGGATCTTGTTTTGGAATGCATAATGGGAGAAAAGATGAACTACCCAGAAGGGAAATACAACAATATTGCAAAGTATTACCCCAGTAACCTATACTTTTCAATATGATGGTTCTGTTTTTTGGCTTCCTTTGGACTTTTGAGATTCAAGAGAAAACCACAAGCTAACTGGTAAGTTCTACATTTGAAAGGAAACTGAATCAATCCTGCCTCACAGTTACATTTCTTAAAGTGACATAGATATACAGGCAAGCCACAGCTTTTAGAACAGAATGTTCTGCACACTACCCTGAGAAATAGTCTCATATATAATTCTAGGAATATAAAACCATACAGTGGTATTTTGGTGATAGTTACCTCATGCTTCTCAATGTTCTTAAGACAAAATAGACTTGTGTTTTGACCCACAAATAGATTTTGTAGTATAATGCAAGCCCAGATAGAGTTGTTTCTGCACAGAGGATCTGACAAATGACGACTTCAAGGGAATAACATTTGAAGAAGTCATCCACCTCACATCAAAGCCAAATTAGGGACATAAATTAGAAACCAAAGGCCAGATAAAACTGCTGGTTTTACAGGCAAGAATTCAGAGGTCTATGGAAGAGTACAAGTATAGTGTTCCTTTCCCAAACAAAACAAAAGTCATTATCACAGAGCTCTGCCTTTTGCAAGCAGCCACAGCTGTATACAATATAAATACATCTCAGGCCCAAAACCACATTAAAAATAGAGTTAAGAGCCTGGCTTGCCTCCATCAGAATTTGGATAATGTCAAGGTTACGCCAAGTCTCTGGGTCCCACAGGATGCCAAGGCTCCGCTGTTTCTCATGTGGTTCTTTGTATTGGGTTGTGTGTTCCCTGATTGCTCTGCACCCCAAAGCAGAAGGTCTAAAAGCAAAGGAGGCTGAAGTTCAAGACTTGTTTTGGTTTCTGTTTTCTTGCACCTTACAGTCAGGTCTGAGTCTGGGAGAGACCACCATTGCTTTCTAAGCCTGTGTTACCTTTGAAGGGCTTGTGCTCCTCATGAGTCAGCACTTGGGAGATGAAATGTGAATGAAAAAAAGATGGTACTGCTCACCGCGCATTGGTGGGAATCGAGGAGGAGACCGGAGCAGAGCGAGGAACACTCCAGGAAAGACACGAGAGGATCCTTCCTACAGGCTGTGGACTCCGAACAAAGGGAAATCTTTAATTTATATATAAAGAAATTCTGTCTCTGAAATGGGCCATGGTAAGGAAGAGAGAAAAACGTTTTGCCATGGAGTTGTGTGAATCAAAGGTTGTGCGGCCGGTGGAAGACTCCGAGTCTTATCACATACTCTGGCTGAGCGCACAAATAACAACTGCATATTGATTATGTAAATAGTCCCTATCTGGACCTATCATGTGCTTTCCGTATAAATTATGCATGTACAAGTAGCAGGAAACATTGTCTGCCCGACAGATCTTTTAATTGGAGAGAGTGACTGCCTAAGAAATTGAGGTGTTGGAAATAAACCCTCCAGGGTAGAAAATATTTAATAGGTATCTACATATTATGCTGTACTGGTTGGAGGTTTCTCTTCTGGCTTTCTTGCACTCTGTGACCTTGGCAAAGGATAACTGCTTCCCTGGACTTTTCTTCTGCCTTTAGAGAAGGATAATTCTGGGAGGGGGCAGGGAAACGATAGCACTATCTCTGTGAGTTCTTTGATTGTCACTAACAGCGTTTTAAATAATAACAGTAAGGAAGATGTAGCACTTCTGTATACTCATCAAACTTTCAAAAATATGTGTTGATCACAAGTTCAGCAGCCCAATGTTCATATAAGGTTTTATGCTCACAGATTCAACTACCTAGATAGTGGCTTCACACAGACCTCTTCCAAAGTCTTTATATTCAAAAGGCATTGAAATAAAAATATTAAATATCGAGCATGTACTAAATGTAAGGCCTTAGATATAGAAAAGAATCTGATATATAGAGATGTATGTCAAGAAAGGGCAATTGTTAAATTTGACACATAGGTGCGATTTATAATTATTATGTCAAAAAATAAAATGAAGTTCATAACATTATTCAAAGAATTCAGAAATAAATCTTTGCCAAATAAAATGACTGAACATGTATACCAGGATCTTGGGCAGTTTCTTCTCCTCTCTAGAACTGAATTTCCTCCTCTGCAGAATGAGGCCAATAGTGTCCAGCTCATTATAAGCCCAGGTTGCTGTATTAGGCAAGACAATACCCACAAACACAAATAACTTAGAAAAAGAACCCAAATCAAGCAAGGCTACTATGGGATGAATTCTTCTCCCCCAAATTCATATACTGAAGTTCTAGTATCTTCAAATGCAACTATATTTAAAGACATAGCCTATAAAGAGGTAATTAAAGGAAAATTAAAACATTAGTGTGGGCCCTAATCCAGTGTGAATTCCACTAGAGGAAGACACACAGGATGACTGTGCAAAGAGGCAGCCAGAAGTGCCATTTGCAAGCCAGGAAGAGAAGCCTGGAGTAGATCCTTCCTTCATGCTCTCGGAGGAGCCAGCAGTGTTGGCACCTTGGTCTCGGATTTCCACTCTCCAGACTAGGAAGATGTGAATTTCTGGTGTTAAGCCATGCAGCCTGTGTAGTGTCGCCATGGCAGTCCTACACAAGCGCTCGTAGAAGTTTGCTATACGTAGGTGAGCAGAGCAGAGCATAAAAAGGCAGGTAGCGGGAGGGTGCAGATGAATTGCAAAAGGCTCCAGCGTTCCCCCTAGATTGGCCTCCTCTGACTACCTCAGGCAACACAAATAGTGGTACTAGTGTGGTGCAGTGGACTCTGCTTAAGTCAGAGAGAAAGAATGGCAGCTGCTTGCAGACAGACAGAAAGCTGAGCAACCTCATCTGTTTCCATTTAGGGATTGTTTGGAAGGAGACTGAGCTTCACATCATCTGAAAAGTAACACACAAACCGAAAGAAACCCTCATTCCTCCCAAAGCTATTATCCTTTTGCAGCTCTAAATCAATATCTTGCTCTCCAAATGCCTTGTTTCTTTTAAGAGTGCCTTGGCTTCTCCAGGCAAATAAATTTAGAGTCCAGCATACAATAAAACCACTCAAGACATTATGCATCAAGGTCTATTCATGGAGACCTAATCAGTGCCGTCATCGAGCACTGCGTTCCCTATGAGTCTCTGACATTGGGTAATATGCACGCAAATGTAGTTCTTCATTGACTGAAGCCACTATCCTTTCCCAGTGAGGTCTAGGAAGGTAAAGCACACCATCATGCTCTGAGATCTATCTCTGCACTGTCATCTCAACCACAGCCGCACCAACATTTCCACAGGGATCTGATGCTGGACAGATCTAGTGCTGCTGCCAAAAGCTGGATCGTTTTATTGCTAAATGTTCTCTTTCTCCCTTGCTTGCAGCATAGTTCTAAAATCACGTAGTGTGGTTGGCTTTTAGGAGAAACCAGATGATATCTCTGTATCCTGAGGTCAGACCCCCACAACCCCTCAGTTAGCATTTGACTGCCATGGGCTACGTGTGTGAGTTTTAAGTAACCTATGCCCCAGGGCTCCTGTCTAACAAAGAATATTATGGGTGCTTTGCAAGTGCTCCAATTGTTTTAAATTGTTATTAAATGTAGGCCAGCTGTATCAGGAAGAGACTCCTTGGGTTTTTAGATGGTACTTCAAATCTTCCACTCTGTGGATGGAAAAATGGATATTATGTTTATTTCTATATTAATATATTTGCTATACATAATGACTAGTTTCACTGTGGGTGCATGACACATCTTAATTTTTTGTGTCCCTTTCTCCTTCCCCTTTCTTCCCTTCCCTCCATCTCCTGGTCTCCTTCCCACTGACAGAAGATCAGTCTTTCTGTTTCCTTTTATCTATCTTTTATTTTGCTCTTTATTTATGCCTTGAATTTATCATATGAGAGAAACTCTACAGTATTTAAGCCTGTGTGCCAGATGTATTTCACTTAACATTAATTTTCCAGGGGCATCCATTTTTCCTACAAATGACTCAAACATCTTTCCTCATAGTAGAGCAGTATCCTACGTGTAAATACCACATTTTCTTAATCCAGTCATCTGTTGATGGAAGTCTGCTTCCAAATTTGGCTGTTATAAATTGTGCTGTTATTAACATCGGTATACATGGATCACTGTAAACTTCCAGCTTACTCCGAAAAGAATGGCTGCCATCAAGAAAGCAAATAATAACAAATGCTGGTATGGCTGTGGGGAAAAGAAATCCTTCTGTGCTGTAGGTGGGAATGTAAACTAGAACAACCATTGTGGGACTCAGAGCAGAGATTTCTCAGAAAACTAAAATTAGAAATTCCATTTGACCCAGCTACCCTCCTCAGAAATATCTTCTGGAACAATTTCAGTTTTTATTTATTAATTCCTCTCAGAGGTGGGAAACCACCTAAAGCACGTTGGTGGAAATGTGGGTGGCTAAGTGTAGGCTCAGTGGTGCCAAGATTGCTGTTGACATCTGATGTGGCACAAGACTGTGGGGTGACAGTGAGCACTGTGGATGTATTTCATCTCTAAATCCAGCCCTTCCTCTGTACAGATGAGAAAACTCAGCACCAGAATATCAAAAAACATTCCCAATGTCACTCAAATTTAGATACTTATTTCTAGTATACAACTGAAAAAAAAAATCCTAGTAGCATGGATAGAATTTATCTCCACCCTCCAGATGGTGAAGCTGCTCCTCATTCTAGGATGAAATTGTAATCCAGAGAGCGGTACTCACAGCATCACCTCCCTGCCTGAAGGAGGTGATGTGTCCACCCTGCCTGAAGGACTGACTCACTCTTCCTCTTCTTAGAGATAGTTTTCTGCTCAAAGGTTTTTCAAGGTGGAAATTCTGAGGCAAGTATCAGTTCTGGGCACTGTTAACTCATCTGTAAATTGGGGAAATTAAGGCCCAAGTCTGAATTCTGCATGTTGAAAATCTCTAAGTTTTTTGAGTTTTACTGGAAAAAAAAGAATCCAACAAAATGTAAGTTTATTTTGTTATTATCATATCAAGTACAGGTTAATGTAGATTTATATTTATGTAACATCTAGTACTTAAATTGGGCAAACTAAAGGCAAAAAGGCAAAGATTATACTGAGTCTTTTTGAAGGAATAAGAGCAAGAAGTTAAATTTTATTCCTCATAGTAATTACTTTCCCCCTAGGGAAAAGACATTAAGAACTTCATGCTGCAAAGCCATCTATTTTTTATTGAACCCATGAACAAGCACACCTTTTCAAACTGCCACTATTCATTGCTTTTAAATAAGAATAGATGAGTTTGAAAAGATATGAAGATTCATTAGTCCCAACTCTAAATATTGCAGGTAAAATTATTTTCATCCACTGCAGCTTACTGCAGGCACAGAGAACAGTTGAATGATACCCTTGAAAATCGAATCTCCAAAATGTCTGTCCTTGTTCAGATAAAGTCATGGACAACGGACAGGGACCCTCTGTTCACTAACCCCAACTCTCATGCCTCTAACCAGACAACAAGAGTTTGTTCTCCATGGCAAGGGTCACCTCTAGATACTGAAAATATCCAAAACCAAGGAAGAGGAGTTTGATGTTGATGTGGCATTTCAGATGAAGTTCTGGAGTCAGTAGAATAGTATTATTAGGATACAATTTCTTCCAAAGACATTAACCTCCAGAAGACAATACAGTGCCTGCTCTTGGGGAAGACCTGATCTTGCTGAGCACCTGATTGGTGATTTATGTTTCTTACCATATTAATTATCACAGCATTCCAAAAGGGCATATCATGGTCTGTATTTTACAAATGGAAACGTAGAGACATTTGGGTTTAGACGGATTAGTCAGTCACTGCATTAGATAGCTCTGGTAACAGAAATAGGAGCTGAACTGTCCCTTAAGTCTCTTTGGTGACCAAGCCCCACACCCTGTACCTTCATTCCTTCCACTGTCTTTCAGAACAAACAAATCTCAGTTCTGGCCTTGCCCTCTGGTTATCTCCTTACCACAGCCCAACCCCTAGATAGGAATATCTAACCCTTCTAAACATAGGAGAAGTCTGCCCCTCATGTTCTCGTGAGGTGGTATTTTGAGCTTGCCTCTAAGTGCACAGAGACTGAAATTACAACACCTCACTTACGGCATTCATTTCATTGAACATTGCTATTTCCAGGACCAATGACAAAAACCACATCATGCAGACTGAAGCCCCCTCAGCATCGAACCCAGTGCTTTCTCCCAGTGAGTGCGCAGTGAAGGGTAGGAGAGAGAATTGCTGATTGGATGAGTGATTCCTTTTACAGTATCTGCAGCTGTTAATCTGTCTATCCCTTTGTATTCACCTTCTCCCACTTGAGCCACTTTGCAGACAAAAGTGCACCCTGTACGGGTCCCCTCGGGGTCCTCTGCTCTGACACCCTCCACTGACTTACCACAACCTGTCATAGCCCAAGGAGAATGATTCAGCTCAGCATCACCTCTAAATTTTCCACAGCATTTTCTCCTCTATCATTTGCCTCATTGCCAGTTGGAGTGACTCAGCTGTAACTTAATGGCACTGGTGTTGATAGCATTGTAACACTCCTCTGACAAAGTAATTTCTTCACAACTCTCCCATAGTCGCTACCTCACTTGACTGATGCAGAAACTTCTGGGGCCAGCAGGATGTACCTGACGGGTTCTACTTGATGGACAGGAAAGACAGACAGAAAGGAGGCTTGGCTGAGGTCACATGGCTAGTTAGGCTGGTTAGTTGCAGGTGGATGGCCATGCACCACACTTTCTTCTTTGGTTGCTGACAGACTTTCTTTGCATCTACAGGACAAAGGCTTCACCCTAAGGATTCAGTTCCAGCTTGATGCAATGGATGTTGACAAATTTGGCCACTGCTTCTAAAAATGCACTCTCATGGTTTCTTGCTGTTGGCAGAGTTTAAAGCACTTGTGGAATCTTAGTCCTGCTGTAAGCAAAAAGAATACTGCTTGAAATATTTAGTACTTTAAAATGGCATCTCACCAAAGTCTCATAAAAAATAAACATGCTCCATTGATTTATTGTGAGGATTGGGGGAGATGGAGATGGAATAAGAAGTTAGTATTGTAGGAGCAACTTAGGGTCTTCTGTCCTGCTGAGGAGTCCTGGAGAAAATCCTACCCTCAGAGTGAGTAGGGTATCCAGGTTGCCTGAGCAGCTCATGGGTGAGGAGCTCTGTTTGGGAGGAAGATATTTGTCCAGGAGAAAGAGGAGAGTGATGGGGTTCTTGGAGAGTCCGTGAAGGGGCTGCAGAGGTATGAGTTAGGGTTGGCAGCTTGCTGGAGTAATCCTCCTGGGGGAATGAAGTAATCACAGGAATATGCATTCAGGCCTGCTTTCTTATTTATTTGATAATTGCTTGAAAATTATTTTCTCTGAATTCCATTTCTCAGTATACCAGAGGGTGAAAGTAGGATACCTTTACTACGTTTTAGCTCTGTGGCACAGGGAACACTTCTTCCTGACTTTGTGCAACAGAGACACTGACCTGTAACACAGAGGTGTCATGAGCATGGGTGAAATGACCCATGCAGGGCATCTAGGATGATGCATGGTGCAGAGACACTGCTTTAGAATTCCTCTAGACATAAGTGGGTCTTATGCACTGTTGATCCTCTTATTGGACAGACACGTCTTCAACAACTCTCAGATCTCAAAGTGCAGAGCCTTTCTAAATGCTTTCTTCAGAGCTGGGGATATAGCTCAGTGGAATAAGCACCTGCCTAGCAAGTACAAGGTCCTGAGTTCAATCTCCAGTACCTCAAAGAAATGTTTTCTTCAGTCTGGAGACTCAGTACATTAATTAGATGAATAGAGGACAGGTGATAGATACACACACACACACACACAAATGGAGGACAGTAGGAAGACAGAGATACATAAAGATCAAAACTTGAGTATTGTTCGTGGCTGTCCATGCCCCTATGAGACATTACCATTTTCTTTTCCTGAACCAAAGTTGGGGTGATTGCAAATAATGCCCAGATTCAGGAAGTTTGACTGCAGGTTCTGGTTATTTATATTTCTTTCTAGTTACTGAGTAATGAGACATCACAGGAAAATGAAAGCTGTGGATAAGAAAAAAAGAATCCAAACCTACTCAGATACTAAAAGTAGGATCAAATAAAACCTAAAGACCAAAGAGCATAGATTTTCCTCACTCTAATTGTATGTTTTCAATGCCCCCACTCTGTCATGACTTCATTAACTGCCTCTCACCCCCTCGCCTCCTCACTCCTTGCCTCCTCTCCTCTGCCAAAAGTACCCATGACCTCAGCTCTTACTGTGAAGCTGGGAGGCAACTAAAATTATGATTTATGCAGAACCCAAGAACACTAAGCTCAAGTTTAAACAGCGTGAGTAGGGGAGCAGCAGGAGTAGATAAGGTTCTTGGGAGAAAAGACATGAAAGGAAGCATCATGAGAACTGAACGTCTGGAGAGATCAGCATGTCTCACACACCTCAGGCAGGGAAGAGTCTCAGGCCATGGCATCCACACTCCCCACTAGCAACGCCAAGGAGCATTGTGCGAGGAATAAGTGATCCACATTTGAACAGAGTCTCCCGTGTATTAGCTGCCTTGCGACTGCCAGCCAGGACTTCCAGGACTCCTGTCCACTGAGGGAGCTGGTGTCCCAGGCAGCTCCCTGGAGCTATTCCATCTCAGAATCTTTTTTATGACATAATAATATATATTTTATAATCTATATTTAATTTTTTAGCATATGTTTGGGATGCATAGTAATTACATTCATCTTAAAATCATTTTAACCACAAAATATTTCATATCTCCCCCTTCAACATACGCACACATGATAACAATGGTGGTTGATCTTCTCAGAAGACTTACCTTGTGCCAAGGCTTGTTTAAGTACTTTCTGGTGTATTGATTTCATTAATGTCCATTCCACCTCTATGAGGTGAACAATATCACCCATATCACAAATGAGAAATCCAAGGCACAGGGAAGATAGAGTAACTCCCCCAAAGTAATGCAGCCAAGGGCACCAAGATGTGGACCCAGCATGTCTGATTCCACAGTCGCTCCCCTTAGCAGCTCTGTTGTGCTTCCTCCTGATTGTATGTGTGCATCCTCTGAAGAACAAATTGCACCAGGACAAAAGGATCCCATATATCCAGTAACATCTTTAAATTAATCTCACATGAATGAGAAAGATGATGGCATTAGTTGTTCAACCTATAAGCACTTAAGCAGCACAGGGGAGTGTTGACCTATGATGACCTTGTTTACCTTGGTAATGTCTGGCCAGACCTTCTCCCCTATCAGCCCACTTTGCACTGCCATTGTACTCTCTTGGACATTAGCTACATTTTGTTCTACATTTCTGGGATCTTATTCATTACCATACCCATCATGTCTGGCTCATAATAAGTCCTCAGTAAATATTTTAGGAATGAAAGAATGCATTGTATCTAGCTCCTCCCCCTCCCTCACTAAAGATGTTTGCAAATATAGGTGCATTGGAAACACTAGCTTATATTGTGAAATCAGTAGAAATGCTAGGTATTTTGAGAGAGGAAATGAGCCCGCATTGAGAGCCCCTGCCCATTAATTGCTCTCAAAAGAGTAAGGCTGTGAGTGTCTCCTAGAGGACTCAACATTGGTGCCAAGGTCTCTTTTTGTGAGCTCAGATTAACCAGGTTTGGAGAATGATAAGGGACATTATAGTCACTGGCCAGTGTCAGAAGACACCTTCAACAAAGATGACTGGGTTTTGTCTGCTTCATGGTCTGAGGCTGCTGCAGGCCACAACTTTCACATGGAATCTGAGACAGAGTATGAGATACTTTCCTCCAGGTGTGTCTGGAAACCACACAGGCCCTCAAAATGATAAAGCAGAGGGACATGGGGGAGCGAGCAACCTGCCTGCACTGCTGGTTTCATGGCAGGGCTTTCCTCCTGCAGGTCAAAATCTGAGCAACCCAAGAGGAAGCTTGCCCTCCTAGACCTTTGCAAGGGCATCACTTTAAAAGAGACTTGCTCATTGCTACTTAGACTTGAATAAAAAGAGACCCCGGCACATTTCCAGGTTGTCTTTTTGGGGCACTGGGGACTCAGGGTTGACACTCAGAAAATCCAGGGTTACTCAGCCTTTCTATCACCAGGCTATTTGGGGGGATTCGGGGCAGGGTTCACATATTTTGAAGAGCAGCTAACAAATCTCAGAGGTCCAACTTGAGCCTAGTATAGGATAAATAAGACTTCCCAAAATGAAACAGGCCCTATAACATTTGAAAATGAATCATGGGGATTGGACAGCAAAGTCTGATAGTGAGAGACACTTTGTTCCTAAACTGGACCATATGCGGAGTGCCCATTTTCCCTCTTTATAAAAGCATTTGTAGTCCATCTGCAGTGTCAGCCACTGGGGGGGTGTGGGCAGTAGAGAGACAGAGGACATGCAAGAAGTTTGCCATCAAAGTAAGCTCATCTCAGAGAGGGCTGAGCTCGACCCCCTGCTCAGAAAGACCATTCTGAGGTGACGACTTGGAGAACTGACAACATGCCTGTCTTTGCCTGGATTTTTGATGTCTTGATGCAGAGACTTTTCTCTACGACACGAATTCTGATGCTCATCCCATACATCGAGCACAGCAGGGAAGCAAACACAAATACGCCATTGTGAGCGAAAATTCTAAATGTCTCAAAAAAGGAAAAATGTAGAAAGAACAAGGTAGGTATGTATCCGATGTATACACAGTCACCTTTTTGCTTGCTGGATAGATGAAATCAAAAGCAGCTACTTCCCTTCCCCATAGATTAGGAGTTGTCATGACTGGGTGGGATCCTCATCCTGAAATGCACAGAAAAGCCAGCTGAGAGTTGTCTGGCTCCAGGATGAGACTGCATTCACTTATTGCTAATTCAGATGAATCAAAAGAGGCACTAGGGGAATGTGAAGCTTGGAATTATGGGTAGTGAAAGCCACTTGCTGAGAGAAATGAGGGGGTTTTTTTTGGCACTTGGAAAAAATCATTTTAGGCAGTGTCTGGTTCATTATTTCTGCCCTAAAATTTGCACCCAATAAGATCCAAGGATATTCCTGATAAAAAATATATTCCAGGAAACTCGATCTGTAGTAGCCTTCAGGGTCCAAGCTGGGAAGAATGAGCATGTTTGGCTTACTATAACGAATGGGTCTTTCATCTGCCTTATATGGAAAGACATTTTTCCTTTTGTTAGAGTAATAAAGTGCGCACCACTGAGCAATGCCCTGGACACTATTAACTGAGGTTGGTGTCATGCCCAGATAGCTCACCTGATTACTGACCATTTATTTGTACCCCCTGGTGCTAACGACTCTTTCCCGGGGTGAACTCACTGTTCATCTACTCTATTTTGAAAAGAAATGAACTGCTAGGCTCATATGAGGTAGAGACAACTGTAGGGAGGCTTAAGGAGAGAAGAAACCAGAGAGACATAATGCATAAGGTATAGGAGTTTTGTGAGAATTCTTAATTTTGGAACATCCTTTCCCCCCAACTTTCTGGCCAAGAATGAGATTGGAGAGTTATTTTCATCTTACCTCTATTTAGGGGACTGGAGTGTTCCAACAAGAAGATGGAATTTTGCTGAGCATTTTAAACAATGGATTCCAGATGGATTCTCTCTGTATCATTTTTGGAATTGTTTTCTCCTAATGTGTTCTAAAGATAGCACGTGCATATTCACTAAAGATTGAAAATGTTGAAATATTAAGCACGTAGGGAAGGAAATCTGCCACATTCTGGTTTTGTTTTGGTAGATGGCCTTATTTATTGTTCTTCCTTGCTTGCTTGCTTTTGTCCATGTTTCTGAGAGGCGTAGGAGGCATTAACCCTGACAGGATGGGACAATCCAATGAATGCGTAGAATACATTGCCACATCCCTGCTTAGACCATACTCTGAGAATATTTTCAATAATAATACATGTTTTATTTCAAGTTAATTCTAGGACCTATTGTACTGAGACCAGTGTGTGTGTGAGTATGATCTCATGTGTAGGAGGTAGAGAACAGGGAGCAGTTCCAGTGGAGCAGCCAAGATTAAAAACTGGAATGTGATTACCTCCCATATTTTACCACAACACAGTCCTTGCTCGTAAGGGGTCGCTATCCAATCCATCCCACACAGAGGTGATCATCAAGATGACCAGGGCAGTCCTGATACTTAAACAGAATGAACACTGTGGTAAACTCCTGGGATGACTGTAACTTTCTGTGATACTGGACATCAGCCACGCCTTGGTGTTCCAGAGACTACACCCTCCCAACACCTGTGGCCAGAGCAGAAGTGCACATGTTATCTTTCTTTGTGTCATTAGACAGAGATATGTCGACTACAAATGATTGAACCAGTGATTTGCTCCTCAGATAAAAGCCATATAACATGTATGGTAATCTAGGGGCTTAAAATATGCCTATGTGCCAAATAATTGTGCTCTTTTTTGTGGATAAAGAGAAGCCAATACAAAGAAAACTCCTCTCTCTGAAGGAGTTGAACGAGTGATGCAAGAAGATGAGACAAATAGAGAAAGGACAACTGCAGAGAGTTTCCAAGAATAGAGAGAGAAACCACCAGCAAAGCGGGTAAGTGATGAGAGCAGTAATTCACTAGGGTGGGTTCCAGCTGCTAACACTGACTGATAGTGCAGGAGGGCAGCAGATGCTCCAGCTCCCTGGGAGTCCTAACATGGGAAAACTGAGTGGTTCCGGACCCTCCTTGGCTTCTCCAAGTGCTCATCGGGAAATGCCCACTGCCTGTGGTATCACAGTGCCCCTGTAACACAAAGCAGCAGTAGTAACTACAACAGTAAAATGCCATAAAATGCACGCTATGAGCTAAAGTTTTACGTAGTTTATTTTAGATAATTATTTTAAAGTCCTATGAAATAGATAATGTATTTATGATATCCATGTTACAGATGAGAAAATAGAGGGAAAGGGAGACTCAAACTCAACGGAAGCCCATTATTGAACACAATAGAGATTAATGATTCATTGAAAAAGCCAGCTGAAATAAGGGATTGTCAAAATTGGATTGGTACATGCCATAAACACTGTATTTTTTTTAAAAAAAAAGATGTATGAATTTACATTAATTTGAGAAGGCCTTTCTTTCAATAGAGAACCTGCTAGTTGAAATTGAGCACTGTATTTATGGCAGCTATGACCCCATAACATGCTCAATGTTTTCTGGTTTCTGTTCCTTTAATGCAAAATAATACTGAGGACATAAGTAAAACAATCTTATGCAGAATCCTCCTTTACTGTCCTTTCACTTTTTCTAGTTACTTTCCCAAGACCCAGTTTGCATGCGTCACTCATGTTCTCTCCTTTCAAAACACAGTTTAATTGTCACAGAAGGAAAAAAATATATATGGTTTTTCACAACCAGATTTCAACACTAGTTGAATTAAGCTTTCTGGTGAGAACCGATATTAAGAGACTGGAGAACTAACTCTTAGGTAACTTGCCTAGCAAAAGCAGAAGGTTGTGGATCTACCACAGAGAGTCTATACCCTGCAGAACGACGTCTCACTGCAGTACCCCGCTGCTCCTCCCAACCTTCACCACTCTTTAGTAGAGCTGGAAGCTGTGTCCCTTCCCTTTCAATCTGGAGGGGTTTTGGTGACAACCCAGACAGATTATGGTTAACATGATGCTCCATGCCTCCAAACATAAGTCACAAAAATATACTTCCGCCTTGTTGTTTTGTAGCATTACCTGTTGGAAACCCGGTGGTTGATGCGGGGAAGCCCAGATTGAAGGGATGTCTGCAGGAGAGGAACCAAGACCTTTCACACCGTGTGCACCTGGTTTCTCACACCGGCTTCACAGCCATGTGAATGAACTAAGTTGAAAGTGGTTCCTCTTGTCCCCAGTCAAGCAGTTCCACCTTATATCACACGGAGTAAGTCCCCTGCCCCAGAAAGCCCTCCCAGTTACACCTCAAGAAAAAGAAAAAAGACAGTTATTTTAAGCCCCTAAATTGTGGTGGTTTATTACACAGCAGTGGCTAACTGGCATGAGCACTTTGGTTATCTCTGGATACACTTCACAGAGGGAATGGACAGCAAGCCTGCATCGGTGGGTTTGTTAAGGAAATATATATAACTCCCCTAAGGCTACACAAATATTAAGAGCTAATCCTTAGTTCTCAATCCAGAAGTCTGGCAGAGTTATGTGACTATATCTTTGAAAAATTTTTAAAAAGCCCCTGCTGAGCCATATTTAGAAACTGATGATACACAATGACATGGTTTGATTTATCTCCATGCTTATTGAAATGCCTCTAATATTTAAAGAATAAAAAGAGAGGTAAAAATCCATACAAGATGTCTAATATACAAAAGTGAAAACTGTTCAATAAAATAAGCTTTACTATCTCCATTCTACAAATGTCCTCAAGAAATGATCATTTGTGATGATGTGGAACTAGACGGAACTCTATTAAGGAAAATAAGCCACAGAAAAACAAACACTGTACATTGTATTTTATATGCGGAATCTTTAAAAATTGATCTGATAGAAGACTGGTCACTGGAAGCTGCACAGTGTTGGGTTAAGGAATAGAAGGAAGTTGGACAGTGCTTATCAACACATGTCTGGAAGGAATGAGTTCAAGTGCCCCACAGCACAGCAGGTGAATATAGCTGACCACAATTTCTCATACATTTATAAATAGCTAAGAGACAAATTTGAAGGTTCCCAACACAAAGAAATAGTAAATAATTAGGAAGATAAAAATGCTACTTGCCCTGCTTTGACCATCACAATTGTATATTTTTATCAAATTATCACACACTTCCTATGCAGTGTACAGTGATTCTCTGTCAGTTAAAGATGATGATGATGATGAAAATGATGTTTTCCACTTTCAGCCTTGGGTGCTGGTGGAGTTGATGACTGTAAGCCCCGAGTGAGGTCATAAAACTGGGATAGGAGCCAGACTTTGAGCACAGCTCTGAGCACAACTAAAATTGATTCTAAGTGGCTCTAAAGACCAAGCGCAGTGGAGGGGAATTAGATTTGGCTCAGTGACCAGGGGCTCAAAGCAGACACTAGACATTTGAGAAAGAAAACTTGTACACTGTCTCACCTTGGTACCCTGATGATGACATTTCCATGGACACTTGAAGGAAAGCTACAATCTCGCCCTTATTGTAGTACTACCTTCACACACGAATACATGTATTCTTCCAGCAATAACAGCCAAGGAAACAGAAAAGGATTAGAGCTGGTGGTTGTTTTGCAGTTCTGTAGAGTGTTGCAACTGTGCACTTAGGAGATTTATTTAATGAAAACAACCTACCTTCATTGTATTCCAAAAGCAGCCACTGAGCAATGACAGATCCTCTCTAATCAAACACCATTAATGGTAGCAGTGCACTATTAGTCACTTTTTCAGTCACTTTTCCATTGCTGGGACAAGATAACCAAGACTCAAGAAGGAGTGGTTTATTTTGGCTTACTGTACCAGTCCACACATGGCCAACTGACTCCAACGCAGAAATATCATGTTAGAAGGGCTGGTGGAGGAAACGTCTCACCTTGCAGTAGCCAAAAAGTGGAGGGAGGAGATCCAGGATGAAAATACACACTTCCAGATCAGGCCCTCATTGACCCTTGCTTCCAACCCAGTCCCACTTGAATGAACAGCACATCCCGCTGTGGATCTTATCAAAGAATGGACCCATTTATGGCTAGAGTGCCCCCTTGAGCCGCTCTTGTTCCAAACACATGAGTTTTTAGATCTTGACTGTAATATTCACCAAGCTATAAGTCAAAGAAATTTCAAACTTGTACATACTGCAGACACAAACCCACTCTTCTAGTTTCAGACTATATTTGCAAGTACGTTCTTTGCTATGCCCCCAAAATTATTACCCATGAAAGTAGTTGCTTTTTGTTAGCTGCAGTTTTAATACTAGGTATTTTAATGCTGTTTTAGTCCAAACAGAAAGGACTTGAGTCACAAACTTATTTAAAATTGTTAATCTGTCATTTCGATTAAACTTAGTTCTACCAGCAGTGGAAAAATACCAGTCTAAATTACATGCCAGGATATGTTAGGTAAAAGGAAAAGGAAAAAGTCAAAGAAACTTGTCATCTTTCATTTTGGTAATATATTTAATCTACTTTTACTGGGAAGGGTTAATGCAAACTGTTCATTGGTGTGGATTTAAGATCTTCAATGGAACAGGAGTCATTGAGATGTAATTTTCCTTATATGTAAAAGAAAAGTGCAGATGAAATCCCAGGGCCTTTAAGGCTGTCAGATCCAGGCAAGAAACAAAGATTAAACAGTGAGGCACGAAAGGAGCTCTCTTCCTTGCACGGTCTCTGTCAGTAACAATTTCCCTGGGCTCAGGGGAAATCTATCTCTGCTAACATTCATGATTCTTTATCAAAATTC
The DNA here is from genome assembly GCA_004027595.1 of Dinomys branickii. Lineage (NCBI taxonomy): Eukaryota > Metazoa > Chordata > Mammalia > Rodentia > Dinomyidae > Dinomys > Dinomys branickii. The sequence continues at coordinate 39,163 of PVLD010004908.1, read as the reverse complement.
ATGTCTATGAGCTCTCTGGACATGCATGTTGACAAAGAATTAGTTTAGCTGATGTTTTAAATGATACTTTTATCTTGAAATATGTTGAGGACTTGGGGGGAGGAGATAAAATGTGGAAAGGTAATTTCTTAAACCATTAATTAATGATGTTTTTCCTATTTCATGGGAGGACAAAGAAAAGAATAGAAAAGAAAAGAAAAGAAAAGAAAGGAAAGGAAAGGAAAGGAAAGGAAAGGAAAGGAAAGGAAAGGAAAGGAAAGGAAAAGAAAGGAAAAGAAGAAAAGAAAAGAAAAGAAAAGAAAAGAAAAGAAAAGAAAAGAAAAGAAAAGAAAAGAAAAGAAAAGAAAAGTCCTCCTTGCCTCCCTGTTGGGGGCAATGTTTTGTTTTATTTTCTATTTGTTATTGCATTTTCATTTTCCCTGAGGATAATTATACTGGATCCTGAAGAAGATGAGGTGTGGAATGCAGGGAATAGATATGCAGAGGGCAGAGGAAAAACTTTACAAATCTGTTCCTGGAACCTGTGACTATGGAATCTTATATGCAGGGTGAGTTACAAAGCACAATTTTTCAGAATAATAGGAAAGCAGGGCTCAGCTATATGCTGTGTATCAGAGATGAACTTTAAATACATAGTGCAATTGAAAAGTAGGCATATGAGAACATACATACTAAAATTTTAATCCATTTATTTGAACATACAGCAATTCATGAATCAGACAGCACCAGACCCCTGTTCCATTATTTACAAAGCAGTTCAAGGCTCCACAGAGCAAGCATGAGGGCAAAATTTAAATATGATATTTGTGAAAGAAAAAATTTGCTTATTTAAAGTAAAAACAATTACTTTAATAGTACTATACAACTGGGAATGTATCTTAGTGGTACAGTATTTGCGTAACATGAGCCATGACTTAGGTTCATCCCCATGACTTAGGTTCAATCCCCAGGACTCAACACCAAACAAGAAAACAGCAGTGCTCAAACAGTAACTGTAAGAAAGCAAATATGGAAAAGCTATGATTTACCAAGTAAATTTCCATATTAGAGATAAAGAAGGTCCTTTGAAAAAGTCAATTTATCAAAAAGACAAGATAACCCTAATAAGTACAGAAAGCTTCAAAACACTTAAAAACAAAGGAAAAAGAGACAAATCTCCAATCATAATGGAGATATTTGAAAATAGCATATAGATTTAAAAATCTGCAAGGCAATATTGACCAATGTGTGGCAATAGGACCTGACATCACAGCACACCAATTGTAAAAGTTTCTTCTCTGTACAAGAATCCATGGCGCCTTCGTGAAACTGCTGTAAACATTGCCACCAGTTAACTGCCATTCCTCCCACCAAGTAGAGTGTGTTTTTCTAACTCTTTAATCTGAGTTATTTTTGTGACTTGTTTTAACCAGGTAAAAGGTCAGAATTGATGTTATACTGTTCATGATTGAGACCTCAAGGGATTGGCCACCTTGTCCAGATCCTTTAGAAATGTTATTGTCACTCTTTAAGGCTGGCTTCTGTAGGACCAGAAACTACAAAATATGATTAAGATAAATTAATGAAACCCTAACTGACTGTTTGGCTACTGACAGATTTCAATGTCTCTTTGCCCTAACTTCCATCTCTAACTTCAATGCAATACCCAACATCTATTATTTCACAAAACTGGCAACCTGATTTAAAAATGTATATGGAAATTCAATGATTCCAGAATAACCAAGTGTATTTTGACAAAAAAAGAGTTGAAGTTAGAGGGCTTGCATGTCTTGAAACATATATTACACTGTAACTAGCAAATTTACTTATAAGTATGTTTACCCAAGGGAATTACTTTTAAACACATTATATAAAAAGGCTTGAGCAGGAAAATTCATCACTATTTTCTCTGTAGTAGCTCCAAGCGGGAAACAATTTAAATGTCCATCAAAAGATAATCACTAAACAAATTGTGATACAGTCATGTAGTAGAATACTACTCAGAAGTATAAAAATAACTGATACACTCAGCAGTATGGATGGATCTCAAAAACTCTTTGAAGAAGGAAACTTGTCAGATATAAAAGCACAAACTACAGTATTTAGTACGCCCATATTTTGTTTATATGAAGTTCAAGAGAAGTCAACTAATTACCTCAAAAGTTTGCCTATGGTTCAGAAAAAAGGTATAAAAGACGTATCTTGGTTGATCATTGTGATGCTCTACACGTTCACTGAGATGTTTCTTGCACAGGTGTGAACATCTGTCACATTCCCTGTAAACTTAATGTGTATACTTCCATCTAATAAAACTCAGTAACAGTAGTTTATACTGAAAATAGATTAGCTCCTCTTCCAAGAGCATTTTTAAGGCCTGGGCCAAATGAATTCCACAAAGACAGACAATCCAAACCCTGGAGCTGATTGATGGATCTGGGTGAGCCCCAGAGAGTAAGAATTCTAGCGAGAATGCAGATGAAAAGGAATGCAGTGGGAAAGAATGGCTGAACTTCCTTGGTGCAGCCATCATGCAAGACCGAGTGTTGTAGTTTGGGGTTTTGCAAGGGGAAACAACACGATACAGGACACTTAATTATAAGGTTAGTTTATAATAGTCACCCAAAGAGTCATATACAAAAAGAGTATGGGAAATCTGTCCACACGCCAAAGGCCAAAGAATCCAGCTGAGGGCCTGGATCCCCTGGTAATGTCCTACATGAGTCTAGTTAAAGACTGAGAGCCCGTAACAATAGCCCTCGTGAGTCCAGCTGGAAGCCAAGAGCCCACAGCAATGCCTCATGCAGGTCTGTTTCTCAGATCTGCACTGGAAAGGCCCAAAGGTCAGTGGTGGAAGCTAGAAAGTTTGTGTCAGAGAGATGAAGGATCTGTGTTAGCAGGCTGAGGGATCTGCACTGGAGCCAGGAAGCAATGCTCAAAGTTAGAGCCAGAGCTCAGCCGAAAGGTACCACAGCCATCCTCAGAGACAATGAGGTCCTGAGCTCCTCTGATGATGAGAACATTCCGGCCCCCAACAGGAAAGCCAGCATGACAAGCTTCTCCAGGAGACTGAGCAGTGGCCAGGAAGTGATGTTCAAAGGACTAGAGCTCCCCCAAAGTGAACCATAGCCATTTTCAAGAGCAACCAGGTCATGAGATCTTTCAACGATCCCAAGTTTATCAGGAAAGCCAGCATGACAAGGTCCTCCAGGAGAACCAACAGCTCTCTATAGCCTCTCCTAACAGCCTCCAAACAGCTTCCCTAACAGCTTCACTTCTTCATCTCCAGTTCTGCATCTTATGCTGCTGGGAACAGCCCTCAGGTGGGCCTCCCACACCCAGCAAGCACCAAATTTGTTCAGTTCAGCTGGGTATTACAAGGTGACTACCAGTTGTCAATCCACCACACCAGATGACAAAGTAACAGACACAGCCAGATGGAAGCAATTAGTGCCAGCCCAGAGGAGGGTCAATGGGATATGGAGAGTGGGACCATGTGCACACCAGATAGATGACACCAGTATCACACCTACCCCCCCAACCACAGTGCCATACACACTTTCTCCTTTTAGCCCTTTGAGTAAAAAAACAGAAAAAGAAGTTGTTGTAAGTTCCTGGTTTACTCAAAAGATACCTCTTTATTTTAAAAATTGTATTCTAAAGCTAGTTCTCTCAACTAGCAGATTCAAAAGCCCCATCCACACCACAGCTCCACTCCTAGTAAACAACTTCAGATTCATGGCTGTAAAAACCAAAGTTGCTTTTTATTTTGTGCTGGACACTTGTATGTCATTGTGTACATTTCCATGCTGATCCATTCTGGCTTACAGTATTCATTCTGAAGGGAGCACGTGGGCCAGGTGGGATGATGAAATGAGGTTATAGGGAGGGGCCAGGCTCATCTGCCATGGGGTGAAGGTCCCTCCAAGACTTGTACTGCAACTTAATCTTCAAATTCATGTTGATGGCTTTTGGGTGTGAAGCTTTTGAGAAATAACTGGCATTAGACAAAGTCATCAGCTCCAGGACCCTTATGTTGAGACTTCATGGATTTATAAGAAGAGGAAGAAATGCTTGAGCTAATATATTTTCTCTTTTGTGTCATGTGACTCCCTGCACCATGTTGTGTTGCAGCAAGGAGGTCCTCAGCAGATGTACCATGATCTTGGACTTCCCAGAGACTCAAAACCTGGACCCAACCAACTTCTTTTCTTTATAAATTAGTCTATTTTAAGTGCCTTGTTATGGAAACAGAGCACACTGTAAGACACCATGTTAGGAAGTTGGATTTTAACCTGGAGGTAAAAGAAGACTTTAGAAATTTTTATAGCAGAGAATGACATGATTAAATATGTATCTTTGCAAAACCACTCAGGCAGAAGTAAGTGCTATAATTTGAGCAAGCAAAGCTAGAATTTGGCAAAGCAGATAAGGAGCAACTGAGGGGATTTAGGTAAGAAATCTTGAGGATTGTTGTCTTTGTTACTTTTCTCTCCTTACTGAGACAAAATACCCAACGCCCAAAATGAAGGAAGGAAAGGTTTATTTAGCTTACAGTTTGTGGAAGTTTCAGTCCATACTTGGCTGGTTCTGACGCAGAGAGGCACATGGCAGAGGGCAAACTGTTCAGGGCAGTAGAGCACAGCAAAAACAACCAGCAAAAGGGAGGAATGGCAGGCAAGCAGCCTCTTCTCTTTCCTTACCTTGTAAATAGCCTGCCCCCACCCAGGGGGCATGTAGCTCTCACACAGTCTCCATGCCTTCCTTTTCCACAGGCTCAGGATGTATACAAAGTAAGCAACTTGGCTTCCTGCTGAATCACTCAGCCAAACCTCTAGACTCCCCAAGTTGACACAATGTATCAACCGTAACAGTTGTGTGCCATTTAATCTTGACTGTGAGCTTTTCTGGGTTAAGAAACTCAGGGAGAAGTGACTGGACAGTGAGGGCCAGATCGATGGGCTGAATGAGATATGAGAGACACTCAGAGTTGGAGGAAGTGGGTCAGGAGAGGCACATCCTCAGGGACTATATTTTATCTCTGGCTCCTTCTTTTCTCATTCTTCACTGCTCTCTGCTCCCCAAATGCCGAAAGACTGACAACTTTCCTTCCTTTCCAGCAAGGTGTGTCAGCCTTGGATCCAACTGACCACAGACTGAAGCCTCTGAACCCGTGAGCCAGAATAAGTGTCACCTCCTATGAGCCTCAGACCTCATACATTTTGGCTCAGCAGCAAAAATCAGACCTAAAGTGTCTGTCAAGTAATGGCAGTGGCCATGGACACAGTGAGACTCAATGATATCAAAGAGATAAATCAAGTTAGGCACAGTGGTTGTCTTAGTTACTTCTCTTGTTGCTGGGACAAAATACCTGACACCTACAAGTTAACAGAGGAAAGGTTTATTTGTCTCAGTTTGTGAAAGTTTCAGTCCATAGTTGGCTGATTCTAAGGCAGGGCAGCATCACAGGGGAGAAGTAGTTCATGGCCTTGCAGACAGAAAGCACAAAACAGCAAGCAGAAGCAGTAAGCATGCAGCAGTAGCAAGCCTGCCTTCTTTCTGTCCTTTTACAGTCTATCCAGGCTATATACCTACTGCTTGGTGCCACTCACACCCAGGGTGGGACATCTATTAACTACACCCAGACTTAATCCCAGTATCACACACCCTAATCCAGTATCACACCAACATAGCCTTAACCCTAGATCAAGCCACCTCCCCAAAGCAACCCCCACCATGAGTGCATGAGGCTTTGGGGGAATATCTAGATACAAGTCATAACAATGACACATGCCTGTAATCCCAGAAGTCTGGAAGGCAGACGAAGGGGAATCTCAAATTCAAGCCCAGGACAGGCAACTATGCAACTTTGTGAGACTCAAAATTTAAAAAAAAATTAAAAGGGTTAAGGATGTAGCTCAGTGTAGAGACCCTTGATTTAATTCCCCAGTACTATGCAATAATGATTATGATAGTGAAAATAGTAGTAATAATAAGTAGAAATAAATCCAGGAGGAAGATGAACGTTAACTATGATGACTATCTCCTGGCTTTTGCAACTGGAGAGAACACAGGTGATTTGAAATTGAGGGGAAAAAATGAGATGTTTAGCTTTTAATAAGTTACTTTGAGATGCTCATGGAGTATTCAAAAGCATATTGCCACCTTATTGTTGGGTTTTATAACTCAGCAGACTTTTGGCCTGGAGTGAAAGGTCACAAAACATCAAAAAAGTTGAAGGTAAATACTTGGCTATAAATTTCACAAGAAAATAGTAAGCAGGATGAGGAGTTTGAGGTTCTATTTGCAATAAGAATGCTTTTTCTATACAATCAAAACAAAAACAAACAGAAAATCCAACCACTTAAAGAATTTTATTTTTTCTTGTGTACAAGAAGGTAAGAGGTGAATGGTTGCTAGCATTGGCTTAAATGTCCAGTGATGCCAGAACCAGCATATCTGAAAGCCTCTCATCCTCATGACTTCAAGATGGCTGATTCAGCTGTAGCCACTAGAGTCATCCAAGGCAGGAGGGGGAGGGATGGCAGTAGCTTGATTCTTTATGGGGAATCTTTTCCCCTGGGTGATCTAACTAACCTGACTAATATATGCAGCATGCAGCCACCCCTCACCAAAGGGAAGCTAGGGAAGGGAACATACTTGTGAAACTCAGGCAAGATATACAGCAGTAATTAGTGGATGTGTTGGTTTGGCCAAGCAGCCCAAGCATCTGAAGAGTCAAAAGTACCACAATGTTCATGCTGAGGAAAGTTAGGAGTTTCTCTACAGGGGTTCATGTAGAATCTTAACAGCTGGATCTGATAGAATTTTTAATTCCCTTATTTAGTTCTATTTTAGTTACTTTTCTCATGGCTAAGACAAAATACCCAACACCCAAAGTTAAAGGATGAAAGGTCTATTGTAGCTCCTAGTTTGCAGAGGTATCAGTACATTGACTGGCTCCAAGGCAGGGTGGCACATAGCAGAGGAGAATTACAGAGAAGAAGCAGTTTATGATGGGCAGCAGGTAGCAAAGCCATGAAACAGCAAACAAGCAGCAAGCAGTGAGCAATGGCAGCCCTTTTCCTGTCTTTTACATTCTATCCAGCTACTTTAGGGCAGGTAGCACCCATACCCAGAGTGGAACACCTTTAATCCTAGCATCGCACCATGAGTCAATTCCAGCACCACACCCTTAATCCCAGCATCATACACTCTGGATCCAGTCACCTTTGAAAGGCTCCACCTATGACCACATGAGGCTCTGAGGGGGCATTTGGATATAAGCCATAACAGGTTCTGTAGGGAAAAGGGGTGGGGGGGATAGAACCAATATGGAGATTTTTATCTTCAGATGATACTAGAACCACTAAGTGGAAGGTGGAGAATCATTGAGTTGAAGCTAAAGGGAACTTCAAGCATGCTACCTAAGTTTGTACTCCACTCTGACTGGATAGCCATCCGCATTTCTTAGCCACACTTCATTTACACCAGAGCTTTTTCAGCCATAAAATAGAACTAACACCTGTCCTAGGCCATGCCTAGCAACAGCAAGGACCGGGAATGTTAGCTGCTGTTTTTACTTAATGAAGTACTTAGGATCTGTGAATAAGTCATTATGTTTAATTATTATAGTGGAAAATTACATTTAATGGGATAATCATTGATTTAAATTCTAAAGCTGTGCCTTCCAAAAACCACTTTCATCCACATTTTTCAAATTATATGCTTACAATAATGTGAAAATTAAATATCAATAATGAACAAGTAAAAGCAATACAAGTGAAGTTTGGAGAGCAACATGATTCCGCTCACAGGTCTCTCTGACCGTTTCATCCCAAGGATTCCACTGAGCCTTTCAACTCAGAAGTGTCCCTGGGATGCTTCTGCCATAAAGAGATCACACGAAGCCAAAGCAGGTTGCTCTGTGATGGGGCCATGTGGAGCATGAGCTGGTCCAATTTGCAACTTCAAGAGGATTCGTGAAACTAGCACGCTCACAATTTATCCTCCTGTTTTAAAAAATGAATTTTATGTTTATATTTAAAGTTGACAAGTTCATGTTGGAAGGCACGAAGGTACAGTAAAATGGTTGCTGTAGTGGACTAAGGGCTTCCGGGTTGACATTGAACCACTCAGCTCTGCGATCCAGACTTTCACTCTTCCCCCAACTGGGAAGGTAGCTGTATAATTTTACTTCACTCTGCTATCTTTGACATGCTGCAGGAGGCACTGAGGTGCTCCTCGCACCGGGATTTTGCAGCTTCTACATAGAGGAAGCCACAGGAAATCAATATAATAAGAAATTGATTATTCAATAGCTATTAGACTAATCCTAAACAAACAGTGATAAGATTAACTGAAGCCAAATATATTAAACCAGGCACTTGTAGACAGCCTATCTTAAGGTATTCGTCAAATTTCTCCCTTGTAGGTGACTTTATTCTAGGCACAAATCCCATTAAAATATGTGTAAGGCTTTTTCGGCAGGTCCCGGTTGATGCAATAACTATTGACAAGTCCTATTCAAGAAAGAGAAAATGCTTCTGGGCTTCATACACACGTGGTGCACTCCTTCGTTGTTTCTGAAATGATGATGGTAGGAAGAGGTAATGTTGCAGCAAAGAAGTTACCGAAGTATATTGTGGATGCTGATAGTGCTGATATTGATGACAAAGAAAAAGAAGAAAAGGAAGAGAGGAGGAGGAGAAGAAGGTGAACACAGAGATGATGAAGAAGAAAAAGACAAGGAGGAAGAGGAGAAGGTGGAGAAGGAGGAGGACCAGTAGAAAGATCTTGGAGGTGATTTGATCTGACGGGGGTATGTGCTACACACTCCTAGAAGGTAGACAATAGTGATTTATTTTGCTTTAAAATGGTCACATGATTTTACTCATACACCCTGTGATGAACATGTCATTTTCATTAGTTTAGCATGCTCTGTGTAAGAACATATGCTTCATCCCAGATACAGAGATGTTTACCTGGGTGACTCTAAATTCCCAGTTTTTGACATTGACTATCACCTAGTGGTAACAGGTCATCCTCATATTTCTGTCTCTTCTCTTTCCCATTCTTCATGAATATTTTCTTTTTAACTTTCAACGATCTCCACTGATCCAGTATCTCTTCTTAATCTTAGCAGATTTGTGCACATATTTTTTTCTGAAAATATTCACTTAGAATCTGCGCCAGTCTGTTTTCTAGGTACCAGGGAATCAGCAGCCGTGGTTCTTCTGGAGAGTTGGCTCTGGAAGAAGAGAGCAGCAGACAGACGCAGACTCTGTCGGGTGGGTAAAGGTTCAACAGGGAAAATAAGGCAGAGAATGGGACAGGGTACCACTGCAGAGAAGTCTTGAGGGACCGTATGAGAAAGGGACAGCAAAGTGGTTGTAGGAGGACACATGGACAAGAACGTTCCTGGTAAAAGGAAGCACCAGTGCTAGCATCTGAAAGAGGGATGAGTTTTATATGTTTAAAAAAAAAACCCAGCAGGAACCAGGCTGCCTGAGTGAGAAGAATGGTAGGGGCTGATGGCGGAGAGACAGCAGGGGCAGGAACCTAGCGCCTGGAAGGGCTTTGCAGGGGCATGAACATTCTTTTTTCATGTTTTCCTTCTGAAACAAGATTTCACTATGTAGCCCAGGCTGACCTTGGACTCATGGCAATCATTGCGTCTCAGCCTCCTGAGTTCTGGGATTACAGGTGTGTGCCACCATGCTCAGCCATGATTCATATCCCACAATGCTGTCTGTCTTATTCTGCTGATACAGGAATGTGAGGGAAAAGAACAACATGCTGGTTTCCCGGAAGTGTCATAACAAGATATATCTTAACTGACTGCATATGCAAAGTCCTGCTTTCAACTAAGGTCACATTCTGATATTCCAGATTATTAATTTGGAGGAGAAAAATTTTAAGTCACTGAAACTAGCCTTAGGAAACCATATCATCCCCAGCGTGGTGACCATGGTTTTGCTCAGCAAGGGGTGTCATAATCACTGATTAGATTTGTGGAAACTATCAAGGAAAGACTATGGATTAAATGTGGATAAAAAAAGAATGGAGGACTCAGGGATGACACTAAATTTGTTGGCATCAATTAGCTTCAAGAAAGCAATTTCTACTGTGGAGGTGGCAGGGAGGCAGCTTTCCAAAGAGGAACAAAGAGCACTGGTTTGAATAACTAGGTTCCAGATGTCTGGTCTCCTGTTACAAAGGAACAGGTAGCCACCAAGAAGATGCAGCCTCATTTCCTTCCACTGTGCTTCTTTGCAACAGTCCCCTCTGTTTGCTTCTTCCCCTCTGAGTAAAGCTGAAGCCAAAACACTGTCCATAGCCATGGAAGGAAATCCACCTCTCCAGTGGGATGTGAAGTGGGGGACACACTCAGTATTTTCACCTTGCCCATGTGACAAGTTGGGACTTTTTACAAGGATCATCTCCTCAGTTACAGCATTTGCAAGCCAAAGTTTTCCATCGTGTTTCCATTCCACTCCTACTCTTCCCACACCACTGATGAGCACTGGAGGAGCTCCCCTGTTGGAATGCGGATGAGATGAAAGGGGGAAGGGAAAAAAAGAAACTGTTCTGTGAAAACAGCCACCACCTACTTTCCCCGGTCATTCACAATGAGATCACAGTTTCTGCCCTGCCTTGAAATTTCACCAAACTGCTTCTATCCAGAACTCAGGCCCTCCTTGCTGTTCAACACCATGGATGCTGCCATTTAAAAAAAGTTTTTAATTAATGTATGTTTGCAGTACATAATAGTTTTATTCCTTGTGAGAAGTTGGTATGTGAATGTAACATTTTCATTGCTTTTTATTCCTTCTGTCTCCTCTCCCTCTCCCCTCTGGCTGTCTCTTGGTTCCCTTCCCTTTCACAAAAGTTCTGTGTCTCTCTCTGTCTCTCTGTCTGTCTCTCTCACTGTCTCTCTGTCTCTCTCTCCCTCCATTTTGAAGCAGTCTTTGCCCTTAGCCGCTGAACATCCACATCCCTTCATACTCCTCCCGACTCTGCTTGCCCCTTCCCACTCTCATCTCTTAGGTAATGACCCTTCAACATGGGTTGTCCTGTGCAGTCCTGCTCCTGACATTTGGATTCACATCTACTGCCTCTTGGTCATCTCCATGTAGCATCTTCCAGGATGGTCCTGACCCTCTGACTGCCCTGAGCTCCTTGTCTCAGAGTTCGCTCATGGCTCTGCCACCCTCTGGACTTCAAGAGCCATCTTGGTCAGCCCTCACTCTTTCCTCTCTCCCTCCAACCATCATACACAAATGCCAGTGTGCTCTGCCCATCTCCAAATGGGCCCACATTCTCTGCATACAGCCTCTGCCTCCTTACTCAGCTGCTCCTTTGGAGCCTCTAGAGGTTGGCTCCTATGGAACCCTGTCCCTGACCCTAGGGTCATTTGTCTTCCTCATGTGTTCTTTCCTTAAACTCAATTTCTGCAACACCTTACTTAACCCACTGTGCCCTAAATGTCTGCCTCCTTCACTCTTCACAGAACCATGAAGTTCCTGAAATCAACCTGTCCCTTATCCTGTGTGCCCAGTCAGGCCCCGCCTCATCCCTCACAGGAGGACTCTGGGCTTGACATTCCTTTGGGGCTGCCTCCATTTTGCCTTCCATTGATGCCATTGCTCCTGGCTTTTTCCTTAGCCCTGTACAGTGAGCAGCTTCCCCAGGTGAACCAATCCCTGCGCACCAAACAGGCACACACGGGAGACTTTTTGTGTTCCAGATAATGATAATTTTTACAGTGGTATCATGGAATAGATCACTTTGTTTACCTAAGCCAGAAAGCATGGACATGGATAAGGGAGAAGAAAAGGAAGTGTCAAGAGAGCTGCATGTAACAATGCCAGCCACGTTATAACGCACACTACTTTTTTCTTCTTTGATTTCTGAAAGAGTGCTTTGATTCTTGCCTCTTCTTACATCCTGACATTCTCAAAAGTATCGCGAGAAGAGTGTCCCACTGAGTATCTCCCAACTCCATTTGTTATCCTTATTGTGGGAGGAGGTTCCAGCCAGGTCTCCATGATTCCAGAGACCCTGTGTAGCCATGAAAAAGAGTCATATGTGTCACACACAGTTCCAGCCCATGCTGTGGCCCAGCAGCTGCCATAAATGTGCTGCCTTGATGGATCATAGAGCAAGATCTGCAAATTCCCAGATCACTGTTATGCATCAACATTCTTGATCACCTTTCTCTGTACATTTTTGAGCAAGTCTTTTTTTGTCTACTTGTAGTATCAGAAAAAGATGATTTCCCCTGGAAAGCCATTTTGTATACAGGAAACTCAGGGGCTGGGGATATAGCTCAGTGGAATAAGCGCCTGCCTAGCGCAGGGTCCTGAGTTCGATCCCCAGTACCGCCAAAAAAAAAAAAAAAAAAAAAAAAAAAAAAAAAAAAAAAAAAAAAAAAAAA